>JAPYYX010001069.1:0-31776 GCA_030522605.1 Cremastinae sp. B BG-2022a | reverse complement strand
AAATTTGGCAAGGGACTTTTTAAAGCCTTTATCTACGTTTATGCAAAGTTTCATCAAAATCTCTCTTTTTTGACGTAAGGGGTCAACATCCTTAAGGAGATGTATATTAGCTATCAAAAGTTTGGGTTTTGTATTTCGTATAATGCGTGTTATTTAATGATTCAAATAGTTTTTTTTACTTTCATATGATTTACGTTAAATTTAAGAAATTCCATGTTTTATATTTCTGGTTTAAATTCTATTTGTTAACTTCATTTTGATGATCACGTTAAATTCTATTTTTTAATTTCATCTTGATGATGAAGTTAAAAAATAAAATTTTTGTAAATGTTGAAGTAATTGAAGTAAATTGAAAAAGACAAAAAGATTGAAGTAAATTCTGTTTTTTAACTTCATTTTGTCTATTTTTGAAGAATTTAAAACGCAAAGTCCCGGATTATTATTTTTTAAGATATCATTTTGAAAAACCATGTCAACATTCCTTGTCACTGCATCAAAATGCTGGAAAATTTTGAGATGACTTCACCATTTACTTATCGAGATATTCAATGTTAAAAATAGCAACTTTTAGCTCTTATGACAAGCTCTGAAAAATCGTGATTTTCAAATATTTAATATCTCGATTGTTACGCGGTGAAACTTCTTCAAATTTAACATACACTAGATGCTAAAGAACATTTACATAAATTTAAAAAAAATTGTCTGTAAAATGGCTTCATAGCAGAACCCCCCTAAAATTCAAATAGCGTTAACAATTGCTAACTACCCTCAATGATCTGTCGTCTATTCTTCTCGAAGGGAACTCCCGAGGGTTCGAACTCTGCCGACTACGAAGCCTACATCCCGGACTCGGATCGTCGTTACCTGATCGTGACCATGGGAATAATAACAACAGCGTACCTGATCTCCATGTCGACTGATTGCCTCGGCGTCGTGCTCGAGCTAAACGGAATTCTGGCAGCGGTGCCACTGGCTTACATTCTACCCGCGCTCTGTTATCTCAAGCTGGAAGAAGGAAACATTCTCTCGACGAGGAAGCTCCCGGCGCTCGGACTCCTCATCGCAGGAATTCTCGCTGCCGTGTCTGGGCTCGTCCTCGTCATTTTCAACAACGACACGGCCGAGTCGTGCGTCCATGGCCGAGTAATGCCTTATTGCACCACAAAGGACGAACCAACGACGACGACGACGACGACCTCAACTCCAACCACCAAAGCCCTCGACTCGCTCTACAACAACGCAACAGAAAAATTAATCGAGCTCGCTACGACTCTGCCGACCAAATTTTTAAACAGCACCTAGTAATCCATTCGCTGCTACGATATCGTTCGTATAGCGGTTTGACTAATAACGTTTTCCGATTTTAAATAGCCAAAGCATAACGTGCGCGAATAATTAACTTGCATACGCGCTTCTTCCTATATGTTGTACAAACGAGTATCTCACCGTCTTTATATTTCTCCGATTTGTCTCATCGCTCGTGCGTCACGTCGGATAGAAGAATAAGAAGAATAAGAAGAAGAAAAACAACGTCTGCGACTCAAATGTTCGTGAACCTGAAACCCTTGAAAGTATATCGTTCGAAAGTTTTTTTCGAAATTCACTTTTACATGATCCAAAGTTCCAGTATTGAATGACATAGAATACGAGCGGAGGAGGAAAAAAAAGAATTTATTTTTCTGAGATACGTTCCGAAATATGAAAGTCTGCCGTACGCCGGAGATCCTAGAAACAAAAAAGAATGTTATTTAAAAAAAGAGATGAAAATGAATTTAACGATTGTTGCATCCTGTTTGAGACTTGAATTCGTATGATTGTAAATAATACGCGAGAGATGGACCACTACCGATTTATACTACGTACCTAAAAATCTGAATTATAGAATGTATTTTTCTGATCGATCGATCGTCGAACACACTTGGCACAACGCACGAAATAACGATCCTTTTGTTTCGCGTATACGATGAAATTAAGATTTTATATGATCGATCGAATAATACGACGATCATTGTTGTACAATCAATGCCACTGAGAGCTTTTGTGTATATTTTAAATTTCCTTTTTCTACTCTCCGCAAAGAGGGCTTTACACTTGACACTGCATCAGATTTTTCGATTTTTGTATATTCTTGTATTAAATTGCAGTTTCATGAGCTTGCAAAGTGACTGTTGTGTAAAGATGTATATACAAAAAAATATATATATTATTTAAAAAAAGCGTAATCAAAGAGAAAACGATCGTGCCAAATAAAGTTGCTTGCGAATTCATTATTTTTTGCATTACACCGATTTTACGATTATTCGTTTTTTCTTGTCACACCGAAGCGTTTACTTTTCGGACGATTTGTATATATATTATATATATATATATATCTATCTACATATTAAAAGTATTTACGAAGCTCGACGAGGTTTTGCGCAATTTAGCATAAAAAATATATCTCGTGTATCGGTATGAATATTTTCGAAGGTAAATTCTGTGATTTTTTTTCGAAAAATTGTACAGAAATAATGTGCAACAACACCATGGAACGATGATTATTGTATGTGTCTTCAGTGATGTCCACAGGTGGGCACCCACGTAAACAAAAAATATTCAAAACAGAATTTAATTACCAGTGTGAGAAAGTTGAGTTTTGACATTTTTTTGACAGCGTTTACGTATTGAATAACTATAAGAGTACATAAAAATGAGCTTTCGTGTCAAAAGAGGTATTAAACAGTTATAGCAACGAGAATTATATGGATTCATTATTTTTAGTGATAAGAAACGGAGTGAAATTTTTTTTTGCATGTTTACGTTGTCCCGAGGGTTTAAAAATCTTCCAAAGCGTTTATAACGCGAATCAAAAATTCCACAATTAAAAAATATTGAATATATGAGTTGCGGATTCTACCAAAAATAAAAAGTACATGGGTCATTCCACGTCAAATCACCGAATTTTAAAAATCGTAATTTTTTATTTAGTTGAATTTTTTATGTTTTTGTACGTATCAAAGTATGCCTAACCCTGTATTTTGCGCCCTTAATTTTCAAAAACCACGGAGTTACAAAGTCTTGAAAATCAAAAGAAACCTCGAATTTATCATTTAAAAAAGCGAACAAGTGGCTTAAAAAATCGAGGATATTCGAATCCTACTTTCATTTATAGCTCAAAAAATTCGTTTTATAGCCTAGTATAGTATATATATTTTCTTCAAGAAAATTAAAAATGCCGCTCTTTAAAAAAATCAAAATTTAAGTTAAAAGTTACGAAAATGACGGTAAAATAAAAATTTTGATTTTTATATTTTTTTCGAAAACTATACATTTCAAAGCGAAGAAAATAGCCACCGGACGTGCGATTACGATAATTTTTATCAGGGAGATATGAATCTAGGAAATTACCATGTTGTTATTTTTTTGCGGTTTTCAAAACTTTATATCTCCGTGGCTTTTGAAAATTAAGCGCTCAAAATACAAGGTTAGGCATATTTTGATACGTACAAAATCATATAAAAAATTCAACTAAATAAAAAATTACGATTTTAAAAAATATGGTAATTTGACGTGGAATGACCCATGTACATGAGTTCTGGATTTTGCCAAAAATATAGAGTATATACAGTTGTTGCGTGAAACGTATTTTGCTGTGATAAATGCATTGTTTTTATTTACAGAAAGTATATTTATTTTAATTAGCAACGGTGTTGTTGTCATTATTGTGTCTTTTGCCATTATTCTCGTTGTCGTGCGTGTGTCACGTTTCACCACGCATACTTGAAAATCAAAAAAGATTTATGGAGCGCATGCGTGCGACTCCGCCGAACACATGTTCGTACGTCTATAGAAAACGAACTGTATTGTAACAGTCTAGAGCCGCCCGGTCTTTGTTGATACTGCGACCGCGCCGGCTTCATCAAAGTAACAAACGAGTGTACAAAACGAAAAACAGAAAAAAACATTCTTGTGGCTCGAAATTATAAAAAAATTGCAATGAGAAGAATAAAGAATTAAAAAAAATTATGACTGAGTGTCAGACAGGTTAGAAATGTGTATATGACCCAAGCTTTATTGTCCATCTGAATTTTAGATTTGAATCGAATAATTATTTTTATTTTTTTTTATTGACAGTCTATACGGATCTAATAATTGAATTCATCGAGGTTGCGATCAACAATGTTCTCTTTTCGAGAAAACTGTATCCAGAGGAAGCGTTTGTCGAAAAGAAAATATACTCAACCGCGACGCATGTTTGCCAGCACCCGGAAGTATCCGAGTACGTACAGAATGTTTTAAAAGGTTTAAAAGATCTAATGACCTCGGATTCACGTTCTCCAATATCGGTGAACATCAATATATTTGAGAACGAGACTTGTCTCGTTGAAAAATACGTTATCAACATCAATCAAAAAGAAAACGCGTACTCGTTGGAGTAAGTAAACTTTTGTTTTGTATGTTAGTTTACTTTTTTGCCGCGGATGTCGCTACTGAGCGGTAGCAGATTTTTCAATTGCTTTATCTACTTTCAGACGCGACCCTTATTTTCTTAAAATCGAAGATCACCTTCGAACAATTTGTTTGAAATTGTCGATGGCGACGGCTTATCTGAAGCCTCTGGACGACACTGCACACTTCATCATAGACGTCGAAGTTTCCGGACAAGCTTACCTCTCGTTTATCAACTCCAATTCTGCGTCTGAATCTTTCCCGTGGATTTCTACTGATCGGGTTTCCAAAAGTGATCGTGGCGATACGCTTCTTCCCGTGACTTGTATTAAAAATGAAAAGATTGCTCTTGAATTGTTTATCATAAAAAAATAAAATGCTACATTTTTTATTGCAATTATTTAATCAACTTCCACTTTGGCGCGCTTTTTCAAATTTTGGGACGACACGGGTGGTAAATTTGAGAACTAAAATCTCTGTGGCTCTAGTCAAAAGTTTCGAGCGACGGAGTCTCGTGGCGAAGAGCCGAAAAATCCAGTCGAAATCGACAGTCGAGGCCGGTCTGTTATCTGTGTATGTATCATATTGTTGCGGTAAAAATAGAACGTGAGAAAAGTGAGTTTATCTTTAATTTATTTTCTCCTGTAAAAACTACATCTCTGTAATTATTTCATTTATCGTAATTAACTGAAAGTATAATTTTATTTAGTCTGTCTTTCGTCAATCTTTTCATCAGTTTTGTTACACGTTTTACACTGGAAGATTTATTTTTTTCCAATCAATTGCCCATTTACTAGATATTGATAAGCCCTATTACTAATGATGCAACATCCATCCTGTTTACAGATGGTTGAAGACAAAGTTGCAACATCGGAAAATGAAAAGTTGGTATTAAGAAATTTTTTATTATTCAAAAAAAATTTTTTTTACAAGTTTTACAATTTTTTTACAATTTACAATAAACCCATATTTCCAGAAATGAGCCTTCGAAAAAAGCTTTGAAAAAGCAACAGAAGGAAGCAGAGAAAGCTGCAAAGAAGGCTGAAAGGAAGGCAAATACGGTATTTTTTTAAATCCATTAAAATAAAAGTTTTCAACATACACAAATATCTCGAATTACATTTTTATAATTCTACAGGCTCAACCGGAGGAGCCTGAAGGAGAAGATGTTTCAGTTGGAAAGTATGGTCAGAATGCTCTGATTCGTAGTACAGAAAGTCACTCTGACAGAAAGTTCGTTGATGTCAATAAACTTGGACCTGAGCTGGCTGATACAAAAGTTTGGATAAGAGGACGTTTACACACTAGCAGAGCTAAGGGTAATTTATAATTAGTTTTCATATTAATTTTTTCAATATCAGGATATAAATTTCAGCAATAAATAAATATTTTCATTTTCAATAAACAGGTAAACAATGTTTTTGCATCATAAGACAACAATCAGGTACTGTCCAAGCATTGGTAGCAGTGAACGAGAACATCAGCAAGCAGATGGTTAAATTCGTCTCAAATATATCGAAAGAGTCTATAGTTGATATTGAAGCGGTCGTAAAACGTGTTCCGATGAAAATCGAGGCATGTTCGCAAAAAGATGTCGAACTTCACGTCGAGCGCATTTACGTAGTAAGCCCTTCGAAACCGCAATTGCCTCTGCAAATCGAAGATGCCGCGCGATCGGTGAACGAGAGCGACGATGCGCTCAACATCAGGGTCAACCAAGACACCCGACTCGACAACAGAATTCTTGACCTTCGTACACCAGCAAATCAGGCGATTTTCCGCGTTGAAGCTGCCGTTACAAAACTTTTCCGCGATATTCTTAGCGAAGATGTAAATTTATTATTGGCTTAAAGTTTTAATATCATCATTAATACTTTGAAAATATTTATCAAAAAAAAAGGTTTACAAACTTATTATATTTTTTATAGGGTTTTGTCGAGATTCACACGCCGAAGATTATTTCAGCCGCGAGTGAAGGAGGTGCAAATGTGTTTACGGTTTCGTATTTCAAAAATTCAGCGTACCTCGCCCAGTCACCACAACTCTACAAACAGATGGCTATTGCTGCTGACTTTAACAAAGTTTTTACCGTGGGAGCTGGTAATATCATATTTTTAAATTTCATCAATTAATAAAATTAAAATCTATTTAATTCGCATTAAATTGAAAGTAAATTAATCTTTAAGTTAAATCAGTCATCTGCAGTTTTCAGAGCGGAGGATTCTAATACTCATCGACACTTGACGGAATACGTGGGTCTTGATCTTGAAATGGCTTTCAAGTATCATTATCACGAGGTCGTTGATACGATTGGACGAATGTTCACGGAAATGTTCAGAAGACTTCGCGACTGGTGCGTTGATTCTTATTAATTCGGAAAAAATTTTCAAAAAATCAATTCTAAATTAATTTTTTCCTGCAGCTATGCCGATGACATTGCGGCCGTGAGTCAGCAATATCCAGCTGAACCTTTCAAGTTCCTCGATCCTCCATTGCGTCTTGAATTCCCTCAAGCCGTCAAATTACTCGCGGAAGCTGGAGTTATTATGGGCGATGAGGACGATCTGTCAACGCCCAATGAAAAACTACTCGGAAAGATCGTAAGAGCGAAGGTAATGTTATATCTACCTTTTGCATACGTTTCTTTTATCCACTTTTTTCACTGATATATTATGTATTATTATTCCCATATAGTACGATACCGACTTTTACATCCTGGACAAGTATCCTCTTGCCGTGAGACCGTTCTATACGATGCCGGATCCAAAAAATCCTGTAAGATTAACAAATTAATTATTCAACCTTATCTCAACATATTTTGTTTTTACGAGATAAATTAATCGGAACTTTTCTATTTTACACTAGAAATACTCAAATTCTTACGACATGTTTATGCGAGGCGAAGAAATTATTTCGGGAGCTCAGCGAATTCACGAGCCGGAGTTCCTCACAGAACGAGCCAAACATCACGGAATTGGTATTTAAACTAAATAATTATGTTTCGTGATCAGGAATTCATGTACATTTGTAATCCATAATTTATTATTTCAGATATCGAAAAAATCAGGAGTTACATTGACTCTTTCAAGTACGGTTGTCCGCCTCACGCTGGTGGTGGAATCGGTCTTGAACGAGTTGTCATGTTATATTTGGGCCTTGACAATATAAGAAAAGTTTCGATGTTCCCTCGTGATCCGAAGCGTCTCACGCCATAATTTCGACGAAATTTTTTTAAAACTGGAAATTGTAACAAAAGCCTAAACAATAAAGAACTTTGGGTACATCAAGAATATAAAAATAATTTTCTATTATTTTATAGCAAGCGTAATAATTTCATCATATTCGTATTTTTTCTGTACTTTAAATTTCGGGAATATGTATTTTATCTGTGTCCCGTGGCGCAAATAATTTTTTAGTTCTTTGAACTTAGCCCATCATAAATGCATTTTTCACGAGGATTATGGGGTTTTTATCGTTTTTTCGCAAACTCTCTCTAAATAGTTCCTCATCATGACCACGGTGCTTGTAATTATACAGGCTCCATACTTATTATCGTACACAATTATTGCTCAATATCGGCCTCCGCACGCGTGCGTGACTCGCCCTATCTTCCTATCTAATGAATTTTCGAATAGTGCTCCCTAGTATCAAAAGTTCTCACTAGCGGCGTTGTTAACTTCTGCGTCGTCTATTATTTAGCTTGCACGTTCCTTCTCCTGTCATTGTCAGCTGGTAGCAAGTAGAATCAACAGTTGCGTACGATAATCAACAAAAACAAGAATTAAAAAGATTCATCGATCGTTAGTTTGGGCACAGTGTCAGTGGTACAGTGATAAAAAAAAAGTAAACATGAGTTCAACCGCCAAACCGGAACGTCAACAAGACCTCAAAGGTTTCGACCTGTTGCTTGGGACAACTGAGTTCTTCGGTGGAGTTCTCGTAGTTATGGTAGCCGTATGGCTCAATCATTTCCGGGGCGGATTCGCTTGGCGTTCCGACCCTGATCATCAATTCAACTGGCACCCACTCTTGATGACTATCGGCCTTGTATTTATTTATGCGAACGGTTAAAAAAATTTCCATATCATCGAGATAACGTAATTGCATTCTCCACTATAAAAATCAATATTGAGATTTTATTCTAGGAATGCTGATATACAGGGTGAAGAGAAACATGAGAAAAAGAAGTCTGAAGCTTCTTCATGCTGGGATGATGTTATTTATAATTATTATGACTGTCGTAGCACTGGTTGCTGTATTTGATAGCCATAACTTGAAAGCGGAACCAATACCTAACATGTATACTCTTCACAGCTGGGTTGGACTGAGTAGCATTATTTTATTCTGTTGTCAAGTTAGTTGAAAATTGATTTTTACCAATTGATATAGTTTTAGTATTTGAAAAATTTATTTAATTTTTTTATTAATATTTAATTTTTGTTTGCTCCGATAGTGGGTAGCTGGACTTGTGTCATTTCTGTGGCCCGGTATCCAAACTTCTTTGAGAGCATCTTACCTTCCAGTGCATGTATATTTTGGTACAGCTGGTTTTATTGGAGTCATTGCTTCCTGCCTCATTGGGCTCAATGAGAAGGCGATTTTTACGCTCCAGTAAATTGCAAAAGTTTCTAAAAATTTATATTCCTGCCAGAGATGTTATTCAAGATGCTAAGAAATTATTTTTTAAAACCAGGAATACGTATTCCGAACTTCCGGCTGAAGGAGTTCTCATCAACGCGATTGGTCTGATTTTCGTGATTTTTGGTGCTTTGACCGTGTACGTCGTCAGCCAAGAACGGTACAGACGAGAGGAAAGACTGGAAGACAATTACCTCTTGATGGCTTCAGGATCGAATTAAAGTCTTCTGTTAGATTTTATCGATTGATGAACGCGCGATTCCTACTTACAAAAAATGGTGCTTATACACAAAGATATATATTTGATGTTGTACATCACGATGACGTGAAAGCTGTGTTCTCGCTGAAAATATTTATTGGTCCCTCAGGATAAAATTAATTATACAAATCTATATATATTATGATTTTGAGGACCCAAACGGTGCTTGTGTTTTGATGTGATATGATTTCGTTAGTGATCTGTATATTTCTGAATTTTTATTTGTGTAAGTAATGCCAAAGTGTGGTTTATTCGATTATCTTATTTCAATTTTAGTAAGGATAACTCGATGGATAGATAAATGATATTCACGATTTCGTATCTTTTGTTAATTTTTGACCAGCGTCTGTTTTACACGTTTTATATTTCTTTTTTGTCATTGACCGGCCAATCGACAATGATTGGCCAATTTATTAAAAAATACAGAGAGCAAATTGCATATATGTATAATGTGTGATAATTTTTTTGTGGACCAATATCTTCAAACCGTATCGTATAACGTGAGAAACCCAAAAGACGCACTATTTAGGGCGGAAGAGAGGATGTTCACGGATACACATATAAAAACAAAGCTCGAAAATAATTGTCCGAGAATTTGAGCATTCATAAAATAGGTCGTGTATATTTTACAATAAACAATGTATTATTGCAGTCCGATGTGACATTACAAATTAATTATATCATGGAAACTTGAAACTCCGTCGAAAGATGTAATATACAAAATAATTGAATAAACTATAATGTACAATATTTGAGTAAACTGACAAGGAGACGAAAAGACTGTGAGGTATTTAAATCGAAATGAAGTTTTCTATGTAATCCGAGTTCAATGAGAATACTTACATACTAAAGTTACAAATAAGTTCCTTCTATCGTAATTTGGTAATTCGTTAGTATAATTTTCTTGGTCATTTTTTTTAAATCATCGATCAACAAATTGAATAATTATCAACTCTTCAAACATTCAGCATTTAGGAATTATAACTCATACGCGGGTAATGTTGAAACAATTTTAAATGTCAACAATAAATATACAGGATTTACAAAATATAAATTCTTGCATTTGTAACTTTCCATTTGGAGTTAGTTCGAACGGATCGTAGTACTGTTCATTTATGTCCCTATACATGATTTACATGATAAAAAAAGTTCTATATCGTACGAAATCGAACTTTGCTATTTTCTCTGAAAATAAACAATTTTCGAAGAAAAAAAAGAACAAAAATCTCTAAGAAAAACATCAAAAATCTCTAAGAAAATCCCAAATCCGTTCTGCATCTGTCCCTCGCACTCATATGCGTTAAACACTACCTTAATAAATTTCAATCAATTGTTCATTGTTAGCTTTCTTTTACATTTTTTTAGAAATTATCAAGCACTCTTGGCATACGCCGAAACTATACGAACATGAAGAGATATTTATGGGTGTTGTTGCAAAAAAACCGCATGTATTATTTATGCAAGTGTCAACAAATGCATGAGAATTATCGTTGAGGTTCTTATATTGCTAAGGTTGAAAAATTGAGCAGTAAACATTGTATCATTGTACATATACTTCTTCATGAACAATAAATGGTAATGTGTAAAAACTTTTTTAATTTGTATGAGTTCTAGATAAATTCCTTTGCTTTCTATGAGTTCCAATTATCAAAAAACGTGTAATTATTCAATTTGTTGATTATTCCGTGATTGAAAAAAATGATCCTGGCAAATTATCAAATTGCATAGAAAAAAAAATTATTTTTTGTCGACAATGTTTAAGTGGTACGTCCTAAACCTTTAGCATATAATTGTTGAATACAGATTATGCGAAAAATCTGATTTTGATTCGAATACCCCACAGCCTTGGTTGCCGTCTCCTTGCGAGTTGAGAAAATTTTGAATTTTACGTTGAAAGATCTAATCTTACAGCGATTTCTTTCCGTTTACATTCATTTCCCCATGGCGATCGCGTAGCAATGACATTATGTACACTGTATTTTTTCTACAAGATTCTTTGGGTGGATATTGATACAGTGATGTCTACAGCTATATTTATACTCGAATGCGATGACATTTTTTTTCGCTCGATACGGATTGGAGTTCATTTTGAAAATTTGATAAGATACGTCGAAACGGAGCGAAATTAACAAATTTTTCATGAACATTTACATTTGGGAAGTAAACGAAAAGCAACGCGACAGCAAATCGATACAGACAATAGGAACAGTGATTCGAGTTTTTAAAAAATGCGAAGACGAAAATGTAAACACGGCTCGACGGAAAGACACGTACCCCTGTTTCAGAGTTTTCTGTTCAATACTTTGTTTCCGAACCTCCGGATAATTACAAAAAAATATGAAAGCACGGATGCTCATATACATTACGAATAAGTTCGTGTAAGATAAATGAAATCGTGACGTATTCCGATAACTTATTTATGCCTCAAATAATTAGGGTCCATCCTCGGGATCACTCTGAATACTTTCACCGTTCGTGAGAAGTAAGGCGTCATCGTCTGTCTCTGTGTAGTCAAGGGATAGAATGCTCTCGCGTCGCTTTTTTTTGTTCGTGGGTCTGTCTTCGTCGCTGTCCGCCGCACTTACTTCTCTCTTAGCAGTTCTTTCTCTAAAGAGCCGGCGAGATGAGAGTCTCGAAGAACTTTTGTCATCACCATTACTTCTATTGTCACTTGCGCTCTCGTTTTTTATCGTTCTTTCTTTCCTCCTTCCTTGTCTCTGCACCCCGCGATTCTCGCTCGTAGCAGCTCCCTCCTCGTCTTCGTCACGATCGCTCAACTCTTCGTTCTCGACCTTGATTATCAAGGCCGCCGAATCATTGGAGCTTTCATCCGGTTCGTCGAGCTGGTGTCGCTCAACTTGGTCATCCGGAGATTCATATTTTTTATCATGCGAGGGCTCCGCCGTTGTTGTTGCACCGGAGTAACAGCTCTCCCGATCATCATCGGTCTTCATTTCGATCTTCACAGGTTCCAGCTTTGTCCTAAGCGACGAGCGAGTTTCCGACTCGTCCTTTTCGCTAGTATGATCCGGTTCTTTTTTCGGAGATACGACACCGTTCAAAAGATTGTTGCCTTCGGCCGGTGGTGGTGGAGGCGGTTGAGGCGGAGGTAATTGTGGCGGTGGTTGCGGCGTCGACGGGGAGGCCGCGTGGGAGGACATGGACTTGTAAGCATTATTCTCCTGCTGTAGAAGACTGACGGATTCTCGAGCTTTCCTCAGCTCTTGTTGCAAGAAATATATCGTGCTTTGCATTCCCTCTACATCCTCATCGAGATCTTGTAGAAATTCATCTAGTTCTGTAAATATTTTTTTTAGAATTGTTAAAATGATTTATCATTATTTTAACTAATTTAAAATGTAACAAATAGATTTTGATCGAACCTGACTGAGACTTTTTAACTTCCTCGCTAAAACTCTTTTGAAGAACAAGTTCACCTTCCAATTTGGCTATCCTACCGCTCGCTATCATTCGGCCTAGTTCTTCGTTTTCTTGATACAGCAGTCGACATTTAGCCATTAATCTCTTGCCGGTATTGCTGTGAAGAATATCGTAACTTTGAGTAATTGTTTTTGAATTAAAGCTTTGAACTATAGAAAAAAGAACAGACCTGTCTGGTGTGAATTTCCATGCACTCAATTCATTTTGCGTGTCTTCCAGTTTCGCCTTGGTACTCAATAACTCCTGGCGTAATTTTTGAATGAGAATATTGACAGCAGGATCGAGCAGAGCTGATCGAAGTGATGACGCTGTTGGGGCCTGGCTCGTTTTCATCTCTGTTATTTGATTCTGAAAAATAAATTGTTGGAATGAAATGTAATACGTCTGAAAACAACTGACGACAGAAAAGAAAAACAAATTGGCTTACAGCATATCCAAGCAACTGTTGCTCCTTCGAAGCTAATCTCCTCATGAGAATTCTCTCTCTGTGTGAAACCTCGAAGCATTGCTGCCTGTACTTTTCCTCGGAATCCCTTAGACAAGCTAGTTCACCTGCAAAAATAAGTGTGACAAAAGAGTGCAGATATTCAATTTGAGAGATTTGACATTATTGACGATCAACTAGGTATGTTCGCTCGATAAATGAACGGTTTTTTCGCGATCCTTCCCATCGTCTTCCACACAAGTTTGAGTCCTTATTATTTTGAGCGACCCGACCCTCCCACCAGGACGCATGACTACTCAATTAATATTGCATCAAATAAAATATATTCGGGTAATTATCGATTATTGAAAATGTACAGAGAATATAACGATTCCAAGTGTACCTTCGTATTCGCTACGCTATCGCAAGAACAAGAACAAGAAAATAAGCCTTGAGCTGGAATAAGGTAAACGCTCGTATATACACTCTTGCAGTGACAATAGGCGCATACTTTTTTCTCCCGCGTCTCTATGTATTCCTTCCTGACTCTCTCAAGCCTCTCGATGCGGAATCTTGAATCGCCGCTCGGATGACGATACGACCTTTCGATGAGACTCCGCTTGCCCATGTGTTTTTATACGTTCCCTCTTTCTCAGTATCAATCATATAAATAACCGTAGACGATTTTTCTCTTTTCTCTCACGCTAACACTTTTTTTCCCAAATAATTGACCATTTGAATTTTTATCACCAAGCTCTCATTACGCTAAGCAATTACGATCATATTTTAATGAGCTTTGAAAATTCACTACACTTCACCGACACCACTTGCCACGAGAACGAAGAAGTATCACTAATTCTTTTGACCGGCGGTTCAACACAATACATCAATCGAATATACCTCGATCACTGATCATTAATCTAAAGCCAGAGGCAATCACTGCCACGGGGGGTTAACGATTGATCACATCGGGAACGAGCAATGAAAATCGCGCGCTGCTCGATATTATTAAAAACAGGCCGACACTTTTATCACTATCCCGGATGTGCGACACTGCTCTCGTCTTGCCTAACACTCTCAAATCTTATAATTACCGCGATTAACACTAAAATTTTATACAGCTAGTCTCGATTTCCATCACATAACAATGATAACAATAACAATAATAAAATTAAAAAATAACAACAACAGTAATGATGATGGTTATGGTAGTAATAGCAATGATGATGATGATGACAATGATTATTAATATTATTATTGGAGGAGTTCAATCTCCGTGAGCGTAGCGGTGAAAGCGGATTGCAAAGGTGGGAAGATGGGAAGACAGTTTAACCGAATAATCTTAGCGTCTCTACGAGCCGTTCGATTGTCATTTAAACTCGTTATTAAGATATTCTGTAGAGAGCGAGGGACATCTGTGCCCCCTGCTCGTTTGATCTCAGTACCTTCCTGGGCTGCGGCCTGGGCCTCTAGACACTCGACATACAAGTCCTGCTCACGCCATTTGGCTGCCCACTCCTCCTTCGTCGTCGACTCCAACTGCAGGTCGCTTAGTTTTATTCGCGATTTCCGCGGTAGTTTCGGCGATCGAGGACTGCTGTTGCCGCTCGTTTTACCGGCGGACACACCGAGCGCCGATGAACCCACGACGCCGGCCAGTCCTGAACTTGCCGACGTCGCCGAGGACACTCCCGTGTCCGACGTAGGCGTCCATGTCGATGATGAGACTGCGGATGACAATCCCGTCGACGTTGATGACGTAACAACGTTGCCCCCAGCTATCGCTGCTGTCGGTCTTGTCGTCGAGGACTCGTTTACCGCGCCTGATATCGCTGCGGAGCTTTTAGTACTCGAGATAACAGTACTGCTGTTCGCAACGACGCAACCATTGCTAACATCGTTATTACCAATGTTCACGCTGGAAACTCCACGAGGACTTGAAGTTTCAGATCGAGATGGGGAACTTAGAGACTTCTCATGATCCATAGTCTCTTCTGCCATCAGCGATCAAAACAATCGCAGTAAATTGTTTCAATGTTTATCGCTCCTTCAGTGAACCTCCGATTCAGACACGATTCATCAATTCCAACAGATATCTCTCACGCTCGAAACATTGTTTCTGTTGATAAAGAAAAATCAGCATTAAAATTTTAATCCATCGGAGGAAAATATCAAAATTCAACGTATCAAGGATATAAACTTCGCAAGCTAATAAACATCCACACTTGATGCTTCAATCACACTTCATTTTTTTAAATTCACTCGAGTCATTGAAGGGTAAATTTCGATCTTGAGGATTAACCAATGACGAGTCAATACGACGTTAATTGTTAAAAAGACGTGTGTACGAGCGCATCGAGATGATAGAGAAAAATTCTTGAGCACCCAAATGATATTGCCCAAGGCCACGTTCTGAAAATGGCCGACGTTAATATCCGTTTGGAGTTTTCGCGTATTTGACGGATCCCAATTGGGTCATCCAACCTCACATCGGAACAAGGACTTTGCTCCTGTGATTGTTCCGCGGGTGTAAATAATCGAAATCGCTCGTACACCGAGAGTTGTCATATGTTGTAGAAATGTATACGAACTAGGATTCCATATATACCGTTCGTTAGAAAGAAAAACAACAAGCATCTCGAATACTCTACCTTGCGTAGTACCGGTCTCGGTAGGTGAGATTTTCACTTCGGCTTTTGCTCCAATGGCAACGGCTAAAGCGCAAAGGACTCACTCCTGTATTCTCGTCCTTTATTGCCCGTTGTAAATAATTCTGTCAACTAAACTCCTCGTATCCAATATGGAATACCGGCGTGGTGTGCGACGCAGCGTTGTCACAGTTCTCGTTGCGCTCAATTTCACGTACGAAAATACGCACAATTTACACGGATCTGCTTCGAGCACTGTGAACTCGTTGGCGATGAAAGTTTGTTGTTGCGTCGTTATTGTACAGTTCATTCATTCTATACCGGAGAATGAGGGATCGCAAGAAATGATCTCGGGGTATCCAACTAGCCGTAGAACGCGGGGGTATGCGTGCGCGCGCTATGACCATAGACGCGCCATATTTAGATGGGACAGTCGCTTGGAAATGCGTGAAAACTCACGTGAATACCTCTACGTAACGATTGTAGGGGGAGTTTTTGTTCCGGTCGACTTTTATAGGTTTTAATTTGTAGATTTATTAAAAACTCAATGTTTTGTATTTTATTTATTTAATTAATGAGAATATATTTAACTATTTCATCGCCTGATCTAGATCTCGCTTTTGCATAGCTACAAAAAATTAATAAATAAACATTTAACGTGATAGAAAATTTTTATTTCGGTGTTACCAGTTCGTATAATAAATAAGACACTTATTAATTTTTATCTATGTCTTGACAAAATCAAAGTCCAAATAATACTGAATGGACTTGAAAACATAAAATTATGACCATAATGAAATATGAGCAAAAGTGGATACAGACGAGATGTAGTCTCGTCTTAAATAAACAAATTCAATAGCGATCGTAATAAAATTCCGGATCGCGTCTAGAACGAATTACGGTATTATATTAGGGGTAAGTTTAACGGCGGGAAGCAATAAACGGGTCACTAAGCAAAGATGAATCAATTAGTTTTTCCTCATTGAAGCGAGTTATTGATCGTGATCACTGATGAATGTTGAACGTTTGCGGGCAGCAGCGGCGGCAGCGATCGCTACTTCGACAACTTTGTGCTCTTCGTCGTCGATTTCCTCAATGTCCTCGAACTCCTCGGTCTCCTCGGTGATGATGAAATCATCAGCATCCGTAACTTCCTCCTCACGAGCAGGTTCCGGCGGGGGAACGAGAACATCCTGTCCCGTGTGTTGCTTCAAATGATCTTTCAATGCGAAAGCTCGTCCGTAAGACGCACCACATATGTAACAGCTAAATTTCAAATTATTATCCTTTTTGTGAGTCTGAATGTGAGCGCGCGCCGCGTACAAAGAGGCGAAAGGCCGCGAACACTCGGTGCATCTGAACGGTTTTGTGTGACTGTTTTTGTGACCGGCCAATTGCACTCGGGTTTTGAAAGTTTTTGGGCAGAACGGGCACGTGTACGCTCGTTCCTCTCCGTGAGTCAATAAGTGATGATTGTACACGGAGGAGGCTTTGAATTTCTTTCCGCAGTGCTGACACGTGTATGGTCTTACGCCGGTATGCGTTCGCATGTGCAAAGTCAGGCAATATGAAACTCGAAAGGTTTTGCCGCAGACCTGGATATAAAAAAAAAGATGAATAATCAATTTTTGAAAAAAAGAAAAAAAAATGTAGAGAGAAAATGCATACCTCGCAAGCATGGGGTTTTTCACCAGTGTGTATTCTTTCATGTTTGACCTTTTCGTGAGGTCGCGTGAATCGTCTGCTACAGTGTTGACATTGATAAGGCTTTTTTGGATCCTCGACGACCTCGGGACGTTTCTCCGACGACTCCTGACTCGTCTTGATACGCTTATTTCCGCTTGTGGATTCATCCTCGTTTTTCTGCTCCTCGACTGACTTTTGCGGTTGCGTTTGTCCGGCATCGAACGTTATATGGACCGCGGCGTGCATTGCTAGGCTATCCGCGGAATCAAATTTTCTGTTGCAAACGGAGCAAGTTACGGAATCCCCTTGATGCAGAGCCATGTGAGCCTTTCTGTACGATTCTGACAGCGTTTTTCCTGAAAAATTATTATTTTCAAGGACTGTCTTCGATTAGGTGTAATGCTGTAAAAAGAAAAATTATTCACCACATTCGTTGCACGTAAAATTTTCCGTGGCCGTTCCTTCGGGTGCATCGACATGTCTCGCCCGGACCGGGGCGTGCATCCTCGAATGCAATCTCAGACTTTTGTGCGATGAGAATTCCGTACCACACGTTTGGCATATGAAATTATTGTCGTTTCCTCCTTCGGCCTCAGCCTCATGAACACGCGAGTGGAGCTGCAACGCTTTTACACTCGCGAAAGCCTGTTCACATAGATCGCACTGATTGTTCCCGTTAATGCAGGCGTGCACGCGAAAGTCCGCAAGTTTGGCAAATTGTTCAAGGCATTTGTTGCATCTGTACATTCTTAGAGGTGCAGCAGCGCGCGCGGAAGATGTGGCGAGAGCTGGAGTCAACGCCGGTGACGACCTCTCGTTCGCTGATCTCGCGCTTCTCGTTCGCATTTTTAAGCCTTCAGCGTTCGAAAAAAATTTTTCGATCATCGATGCGCTCTTCGAGGACTGTCGATTCGGTTGCTGTTGCGTCTGAGCACTGCTTACCGCGGATTCTGCCTCGCGATCCCAGAATCTTTCGATCTGGACGACCTTCCTCGTGTACAGACGTCCTTCACTGTCCACGCATTCCTCGGTCCTCAAAGTATTCATCGTTTGACGGTGTCGAGGCGCTCCGGTCGAGCTACGCTCCAACGTTCCGCTCGAGTCAACGCTAGACGTTTCCTCCACGAGTTGCAAGTTATTTGATACTCTCTTCTCCTGTTCGTCGATTTCCTCCTCCTCGTGCTCTTGCGCTTCCTCAACCAGATCTTCGGCTCTCTGTTCAGCCATTTCGAGCACTACTTCCTGGCCGTCGTGGTACTCTCGGATGTGCGACAGCACGCTATTGAAACTCATACCGCAACTGCTGCAGCTGTACAGAGCATCAGATTCCACCTGAAACAAAGAAACGATGACAAATTGAGACGAAGTTGAAATGAAATTCACATCAATTTTCTCTTCCATTTCATTACCTCGTGAATTTCTTCCTTTACTTGGACAAGTCCAGCTTCGTCCTGGCCTTCGTCAACTCGAGAATCAGAAGATTCCAAGGTGTTCAAAGTTTCTGCATCATTTTCAAGAGTAAGAAGCTCTGACTCCTCCTCCGCCATTGGGCTCCTGGTGTCCTCTATTTTGATATTTCTTTGATTCCCTTCTATCGATTCAACTTCTATGTCGACCCTCTCGCACAATTCTTCCAGCACATCTTCACGATTTTTTTCTTCCTCATCAACACTCATTTTATCTACAACTATCAAAATATAAATTGAAAAATCCCCCAATACATTTTACTCATAAAATGTTTTTTGTTATACTTTTCGTCAATTTACCATTTTCTTTAGCTGCACTGGTAGAAGGATCCTCAACCATTATGATGCCACCATCTTCACCCACGGTAGCTAGAAAACTGCAATGTCCATGTTCTACTTGTGTGTCCTGTTAAAATATAAATAAACATAAACATTATGATAAATATTGAATAATTGGAAAAATTAATCATAGTGTTTATTTTGTCTTACATGAAAAACATCTGTGAATTCAGCATTTTCTCCACAGCAATCCAGATGCTGAATGAGCGCAGCAACAGAGTCAGAACGCTCTGCGCAATTGGGACAGTAAAGATTGTCCGTCATGCTCAAGAGATGGTACTTAAGTGACTGCGAGTTGTCAAATGTCTCGCCACAGCACATTGGGCAGACCAGACTTACAGAACCCATCTCGTCGTTTTATTGTTTTGCCGTGTTTACAAATTCCTCGTCGTTCGCTATTCACGTGAGGAAAGACTCGATCATTAATGATTTAATTTTTTTCAAGACAACACCCACCTAGAAACTCTTATTGCAATTTCCGGAGCACCAATAATTGTTCGAAAATATTAGGTACATGATTATTTGTTATTCGCGGCAACGAAACACAAGAGTCGATCACGACGATCGAGCGAAACGGCGAACGAGATATGTAGCCACGTTGGTCGCTAAGTTGGCAGCGTTCGCTGGATCCTTCGCGTGCTATCCCTCTCGTTATAATGGAGATTATCCCCATTAACCGCCCCGAAATGGGCTGCTGATATTCAGATTCAAATCGAATTGGCAATCAATAAATTTGTTACGGATTGCTTCAAGTCAAGAAATGAAGGTCAAACTTCAGCTCAAACAAAAACGAGTAGACAACAGTGAAGTTAGAAAAATGTATGATCTCGAAACAAGAGAGCACGAAAATTTCAGTTCGTGCTCGAAAATAAAATGATGAAGATGGAACAACTGCTTTCTAGTTAGTTACCAAAATTCACGGGAGAGGTACTGCTAGCTAAGTTCGACGTTTTCCAGTAGCGACGTCAACGGCAAAAGTTGGAACTACAGTTTAAATGGAAAACGCGCGCAGATGAATAACCTAAATCACAACATGTAGTTGTGCAATTGTTGCCTCTAATGTAATTTAAAGTTTATTTGTTTAATTAATTGTTGTATAATATATGTACATTGCAAATAAGGATCCAAATTTTATAAAAACCGTGTGTGCTGCAACGTTACAAATTTTTTTTAACCTCACTAACGAGTCCATGCTATAGTACGCAATTATTTACGTTGCTACTGTTTGTTCAGAAACGAAACCATGACAATATTCAGTATTAATTGTTGCAAGTTACGTTAAGTGATTAAATTTAGTAGGATAATTATAAAGAATAAACATTGTCAAAACATGGAGGTAGACGAATCAGTAGAGCCATCGCCAACCAGCAACAGGTTTGTTAATGTTGTGATTTTTTTTTATTTTTATTTTGTGGGAAAATATTAATCATTAACTTTTTTTCATGTAGTATTTCCATAGCTGAGACACTTTGGAGAGCAATAAATGATCCTCTCATCCGCATATTCTCGGATCTTGAAAATCCAGCTACAGAGAGAACTCTTTGTTTACTTCTTGATTCCATCATCAGATCATCTCCAAATCTCGAATATGTTCTCATACCAACTTTTGGGGCTGGTAACAAATATGAAATTCTTCAGAGGCAATATAAAGGTAAAAAAAGAAAAATTGGATATACAAAATTGGTCATCGGCATGCTTGTTGATAAGTAAAAGAAATAAAAAATGCAAATTTTCAGCTTACACAACTTGGCTCTTTGGAGTTTTGTTCCATGTTGTTGGAGCTCCATTGAGTCCTCAGGTTTTAGCCAGTAGCATTGAGGTTCAGGCTCAGATGCTTCGGATTCTGACAAGATTGAATCTTGTCATGTTTGATTCAATTTCAGGAAAATACATGAACATTCTTGAAGGTAAATTTAATTTTCCAACAAAATAAATATTTGTCATTTCTTACTTTATATATTTTCTTATTTCTGTGGTAGAACTTCTTGACTGGGATGACTGTCTTGAAAAAAAGGAGACACTTACTTTCGAGAAATTTGTGGCTGAACAAAAAGTTATTGAAAACTTGGAGCTTCCAAATTTTCCTGTCACCATTGAAGCTGTAAAAATTTCAGAGATACAAATTTCTATAATGAATGTGAGTAAAGTTGATTTAAAAAATCTATCTGTCATTAAAAGAATTTCTGAAATTTTCTCATTTTATAAAATGTGTTACAGATTATTTTAAAGACTGGAGTAAATTGTTGGGATCCAGTTAAGCTCTGGAGCCTAGTTCTCAGAATCCTACAACTGTCAAAGCCTGAAGCAAAATTCGTGGCTCTAGATATTGCTTCCCAATTGGTGAAGAATAGTACAGAGAAAAATCAAGATTTAAAAACGCTTATTGCTTACACAACAGAGATTGTAAAAACCATCCCAAGCTGGAATAATTCAGGAACCTTGGGTGTTGACCAGATGAAAAAATTACCGGAAATTGTTGTCAATCTTTTGGAAAATCTCGATGAGAGCGTCGAAGTCACAAATCTGTGTTTTGCAATTATTAATCTTATTGCCGAAAAAGTTTTAGGTAATTCAATTAAAGTTTGTTAAAATATAAAAAATCGAATTTCAACAACCAAATATTTACTTTCATTTTTCAGTTTCGAACATCGTGGAGATTCAAGCTTGCCAAAAAGTTCAACGTTTTTTGAAAAATCATCCCAGAGCCTACAGTTCGATAGAGGCCAATAAATTTGTCCGATACTTCGAAAATTGTCCAGAATTTACTACAGTTCTTGCACATTTTATCAACTTTAATCTGCGAGGTACAATTTTCCGAAACGAAGTTTTCTCCGTGTCCGAAATTAGTTTACTTTGGAAACTGGTACTGGCAAAACTTGAAGAATACTTGACGCTCGAGAACTTTGACGAGGCGACGAAAGTTTTTGAGTTGGCTCGTTTGCTGAGCTCGTGGTTGCGCGACAACAAGAAAACCAAAGCAATCCTTTACGAAAATGCTGATGCAATCGTAATAAAGTTACGTTCTGCACTTGAGAAAATGAATTGTCGCGCAACGAAATCAATTTATCAGTGTCTGATTGACTTAATGGCAAACAGAGAAGTGAATCGACAGGAAATTCAAAGGATACTCTCATTACCATGGTCGCACGAACCCCCCTCGAATATAGAAGGTGAACGAAGACTTTTGGCTACTGCAAAATCTCTTGACGTTGAAACTAAAGCAAAGGCCATTCGAGCTATAGCAGAATTTGGAAATGGACGAGAAAGGATAAAAATTCTTAGTGCCTGTATTTGCAGCAACGAGAGTGAACTCTCGGTTGCGGCAGTGCTGTAAGTGTAGAAAAATAAACAAAAATATATTTTATTCATACAGCAATTCAATTGAGCTTTTTTTATTTTCAGAAATGCTGTATTTTTGTTGAGAGATTCCAGCATCAGTCTTTCAGATATAATTACACATATTTTGAGTCCAGCTCTTGTCTCTCAACGCCAATCTCTACAAAAAGCCTTGGCTCATACTTTGGGACAGGTCGTTTGTTTTGCTTTGGGCCAAGCAAGCTTTGTCAGGTGATTATGAGCAACTGATTTCTCATTATCGATTTATGTAAAATCTTCGTCAAAAATGACTTTTATGACATTATGTTCTCCTCACAGGGATAATTGGGATTCGACAGATTGGCGGATCGTGTGCGATATTTGCGATACGAAGAAAATTTCCTATCAGAGCGATGCAAGCAGAGAGAAAAATCGTACAGATGAACATTTATTCGTACCTTTTTTTAATCTACTGACCTCTACTAATTTGGAAACTAGGAAGAATATGTCAGAAAATGTGCATCGATTTTCGAACCACGTCGAAGCATTTAATTGCAAAAAAATGATGAAGACCTGGTTACCGCTTATGCGCGATGTTAATGAAGAGATTCGCCAAAATTTTGCTCGCTCGATTGGGACAATATTGAAAAATAAAATAGCTATTTCAACACAACATAAGCAGACTTCCCAAACCTCAACCGTGCCGAACGAGCTAGTAGAATTTATAAACTCTATTTTCGATTTTATGGCAGACACTCTGGAACATATTCTCGAAATCCCAGATGACAATTGGCATTGCACGCTAATTGCAACAGCGATGGAGTTCGGCAGGTAATCTACGTTGTTTTGTTTTACGTTGTTCGTTTTTGTTGTTTTATTTTTTTTTTGTTATCATATATTATATTTAATTTTTTAAAGACGTGATTTTTATTCGATTTCAGTGTACCTTCACATTTGACCGAACGAAAAATCTCAAATATATTTTTAATCACCATAATGCATCCCAATTCGACGAGCACCACAGTTGCCTTGGCCAGCGCTGCGTACAGAGAAGTAGTAAAATTCCACAATGTTAGTCCGAAGCAAATGTACATCAGATACAAAAAGGACTTTCTCGAGGTACACGATTTTTCATTTTTTTATTTGACTGTAATTAACTTTCATTTTATTTTTCGAAAAAATAATTTTTGTAGTTGATGATGCAAATGGCAGTGAGCAATTACATTTCCAAAGGCTACAACATGGCAACGACATTGCATCGAGCTGCGAAATGCATCAGTTACGATGGATCTCGACAGTTGTTACGAAAGGATGGTCACATCGCAATTTGTTACTTGACATCTTTGGTAGTAAGAGCTCCCTTGGCGAGATCTCTCTTCCACGACATGTGTGATCTTACCATGATGGACGAAAAAGAGATGTTCGCCGAACATTTTCAAGTAAGATTCTCACAGAGCATATTATGAAAAAAAAAATTATTGAAGAAAGGAAAATTATTTACATATTTTTCTTTTTTTACAGCATATCTGCGCTTACGTTTTTCTCAATGAACCTCCAGAATATGGAACAAAATGTCTCAAACTTGTATCGAGCATTACCAAAATGAAACTTCCAGATTTAATGACCGGGTCATTGATGGTAAGCAACGAAAAAAATTCAAAATAGTTTTGTTAGACTGAATCTAATACAGTTATTGATTTCCAGGGAATCTTTCGTGAACTGTTATTACATTTTCACGAAAAAATGGAAAAAGTCATCCGTTTTTTAGAGATTTTGTCTGTTTACGATGGTGAGCCACGAGTGAATTTCGATAGCAACGAGGCTGTCGTGAATTATTTGAAACCTCATTTGCACGGTGTTCTCGTCAATCTTGATGCCAACTTGAGTCCACGTTCGGACGAACGAACACAAAAGTCCGCGCTGGCCAGCCTCGGTACTCTTATGCGATTCATGGGTGCTCGATATCTGACGCCGCTCAGATACAAAATTCTCGCAATCCTTCGAGTGTCTTTGGGCTTCAGCAGACCGGGATTTCGAGAACTGTCGTGTTACGCCTGGAATTCATTTCTTCGCAAGTGATTACTAAATGAGATTTTTCTAATTCAGTTTTTCTATAGAATAATTTTAATTTTTACCAACATTATTTAAAAAATAAATATTATTTGCAGCATAAATCCCGAGGATCTTGGTCCTTTGTTGCCAACGATTTGCATATCGATGATTCCGCTTTTGAAGAGTTGTCCTCGAGAGGCAGAGTCGATGCTCGAGTACATCATTGTTGACAATTTTCAAACAATGTCTCCTCATATATCAGAGATATTTTTCATCGAAGATATCAACGTGTCTCGAAAAATCTCCAGCGTTGTCAAAAGCCAAATAAAAAAATCCATTCCTGAAGGTTTCGAGGCGAATCTGAATCTCTGGCTGAGACGAATTATTCACGAAAGTGATGAGGTCAGAAAAAAAGCTCTAAGCCACCTGAAAAAATTTCTGAGCCAGCATAGAAATGAGTTAAATGAAATGATACTCTCCGATACGGATGTTCATCCTTTGGTCGTCAAATTGTTGGACGCTCTCTTAGCTGGTTGTCAAGACAAGGATGAAAAAATACGTCTCGCCTGTGGAGAGTGCATCGGAGAACTTGGTGCAGTCGAGCCCAGTCTCCTGCCTCGAAGAATTGTCGCGAGAGGTGAATAAGCATTTTTTATATGCACATTTTTATCTTCTGAACATTGATATCGATTTCCTTTTCAGATGACAGCAAATTTATTGCCGATATAAATGAAGACTTTGCGTGCGCTGCCTTAAACGAACTCGTTCGAGCATTTCAAATGCAAAAAGTCACACGAAGCATGGACTGTTGTTCGCTCGCGATACAGGTTGGTATTTATAATATTTTAATATTGTACACAATGTTTGCGGAATGTCAAAGTGTCAAACGATTTTTGTTCCTTCAGGAAATTCTCAAGACTTACGAGATATCGCCGAACGGTAAAAATAGCAGAATTTGGAACAATCTGCCACCGACGACACAACAAATCATTTTGCCATTTTTAACGTCGCACTACAAAATTACAACAGCTACCGATGAGATCGAGTATCCACATCCAGTTTATGGGTACAATTTTTATATACCCTAAAGAAGAGTCGATGGTAATGAAAATTTGTTTACTATAAAGAGATTTTTTATCGATATTCAGATCTGAAGCTGGATCAACTTTCGAAAAGTGGGCATACAATTGGATTTGCTCTATTACGAGGAACATCAAAGACTCGAACTTGCGCAGTATGTTGAACGCGTGTCATCCAGCATTCAAACACGACACTCGGACAATGATATTCTGCATTCCTCACATCGTTTGTAAGCATATTAACATCTTTGCATAGCTTTTATCAACATTTTTAATTGATCTCTCGATTATTTCTAATCGCTTATAATTCTCAGTGTACATAATTACTAACGGGTCCGAAGAAGAAAGAGAACGCTTGATGAGAGAAATACTTGCTGTGATAAAAGTCGAAGAAGCGTCAAGACCGGATCCGGAATTGTTGAGACGTCGTCCACTTCGTTACGAATACGGCGAGAGACCCAGCAAAACGCGAGTTTCGGACGAAGCACGTCGAGTCCGTTGCTCTCAGGTCATTTTCTCGACGCTCGATCATCTGCAAAGATGGCTCAGAGAGAAACGTCTCGGGTGTGACAAAAATTATATTCAAGTCAGAGATTTCTTTGAAAAGCTCGATAGTCTTGAGCTGGCTCAGGGTTGCTATTACTCTCACGAGTATCATCGAGCTCTTATGTATCTCGAACGTCACATGGGAACCACGAACAAGGGACTCTCGGAATTGAAGGAGGGTGGACTTCTGGCAAAAATATACACTCAGCTGGAGGAACCAGACGGAGTCTCAGGAATTTTAGCGACGCAGGATCAGTCACCGACACTTCAACAATTAGTCCTCGCGCACGAAGTTAGCGGTCAGTTGCAAGACGCTGCTACTTGTTATGAGAGACTCGCTCAAAGGGTTCTCACGCCAAAATATCTTCAGGGAATGATTCAGTGCTATCTGGGACTGGATCAACCTTTCACTGCGATGAACATAACGAAGGGTGTACTGAACAGCAGGTAGATTTTTTTCTTACTGATCTGTTTTGAGAAAGAATATAAATGAGAATAATACTGATATTTTTAGACCTGAATTGGAGCCTTTGATGGTTGAACATGAGCCATTCTGGCGTCTGGCTAATTTTGCAAATCTCAATGATGAAGCGCCCAATCAGTCAAGCGTGAAGAAAATGCTGTTGGATGATTTGAAGAGTGGTCGAATGCCCGATTTGCAGCCGATGAAAAAACGTCTCGTTTCTCTCCTCGGCGATGCTGCCAATCCGGGAGCTTATCAACAGAGCTACTCCTACATAATGAAACTTCATATCCTCAACGAATTCGAGAAAGCCGCTGCCCGTATGTTGGAAGATCTTGATTCGTTGCCGGAAATTTTTCAAGAATGGGACACGCGTGGACAACTTTTGCGCGCTTCACGAGGAGTTGAATTCGTTCTCGGCATGCGAAGAGCTACGCTCAACCTGGCTGTTCAATTATACCAAGAGATACACGGTTCGGATCGTCAACAAAAAAGTCAAGTGCTCAAGGAAGAAATTGGAATGATTTGGTTGAAAAGCGCTAAGATCGCGAGGAAGTAATTATGCCGCTTCTTCACTTCAAATTTAATTCCTGTATTTTTTATAATTGAACAATACATTTTTTTGCTCACAGGGCCGGACTGTATCAGCAGGCTTACATGTACAATCTTTCAGCGAGCGACTCCTGTCCTCCCCAAGAATTATACATCGAGCAGGCTCAACTTTACTGGCAAAAGAATTGCCAAGAAGATGCATTTACCACTCTGAAAAGGTGCATCTCGAATTGTTTCCGACCAGTTGCCGAATACAAAGAGATGCCATTGGATGTTTGCGAGGAAGAAAGAAAACAATGTGCCAAAGTAAGAAAAAACATTAAAAAAAAGCTTGATACAATTTTAAAATATCTGTTTTGTTTATAGGCTAAGCTGCTTTATGCGAAATACAACGATGAAACCCTGAATGTCGATACCGATGTAAATATTTCAAATTACAAAGAAGCGATTCTCGTTTGGTGTGCCTGGGAAAAAAGTTTGCTCGCTTGCGCACAGTATTATGAATCTATTGTAAATAGAATGAACGAGGATGAGAGAGATACGAAAGGAAGGTGAGTGAAGAATATCTGACGATCAAGACTACAGAATCGATATAGAACTAATTACATGTTTCTTTTTTAAATAGAGAGTTGCAAGCACACATGATCAATTATTACGGAAAATCTTTGAGATATGGATGCAAATATATTCATCAATCTATGCCAAGAATGTTGACAATATGGTTGGATTTTGCTTCTCGTGTTCAGAACAACAGATCTACAGCAAAGCTTGGAGTTGAAACAATGATTAAAATGACAAAAATCATTGGTAAATATATTATTTGTTTTACACGTAAATTTCATCATTTTATAAAATTTCCTTACGAATTTTTCTTTTGTTAGATATTTACCTCGATCAGCTGCCAATTTTTCTATGGTTGACGGCGTTTAGTCAACTCGTCTCGAGAATTTGTCATCCCTCGAAAGAAGTTCAGAATACTTTGTGTTCGATAATCGTAAAATTAATCCTGGCTTATCCGCAGCATTGTTTGTGGATGATGGCATCAGTATTCAAAGTGAGCTGAATTTTCGTTTGGAACGACATCCTTGAAAAATGTTATCATTGATTAATATCGATGAATGTTTCAGTCATCGTATCCAGCACGACAGAAACGTTGTCAGGAAATTCTGAACAACTCTCGGCTGGAAACGTCGCAAATGAGAAAATTGATAAAGGATTTCAACAGGCTATGGGAAAAGTTGATTGAGCTTTCGAATGCAGCCATACCGGACAAAATATTGAACACGAGCGTCAAACGGTTATCACCTGGTTTGCTGCGGCTCTTGGCAACGCCGAATTTTGGTCCAATAATGATTCCCACTACGAAATTTCGACAATTGCATTTGCCACCCAAGGGAGATTCTTCTGAAAGTCACAATCCGTTTCCTGTGTAAATTATTAGAATTTATATTAATACGAAAATCTTTTTCATTCTAAAACATTAATTTAATAAAACTGTAATATTAATTTTGTTTATTTACAATGCAGTGAATGGACTTGCATAAATGGCATCGATGACGACATAACGGTAATGACGTCGTTGCAAAAACCACGACGAATAGCACTTCGTGGATCGGATGGTTCCGCTTACCTGTTCATGTGCAAGCCGAAAGACGATCTCAGGCGTGACTTTAGGCTCATGGAGTTCAATGGCATCGTGAACAAATATCTTCAGAAGGATCCAGAATCTCGTCAACGCAGGCTTTACATCAGAACTTACGTGCGAATTCAAAAAAAAATTATTCTATTTATATTCTTATTGAGTTTAAACCAGAAAAATATATTATTTTTCATTATGTATTTTTAGAGTGTCGTGCCATTGAACGAAGAATGTGGGCTGATCGAATGGGTTCCAAACTTGGTTGGATTTCGACCAGTCGTATCAGGGATTTATGAGGAACGTGGAATAGCCCTGTCGGGTCGCGACTTGAAAGCGATGGTTTGTGGGCCTCGCGATCCCATCGAAAAGAAAAGAGAAGTTTTTCTAGAAAAGTTGTTACCGAGACATCCCCCGGTACTTGGAGATTGGTTTCGATTAACTTTTCCCGATCCTTACGGATGGTAAATGTCTCAAAATTGGTACCTCAGATTTTTCTCATTTAGATCGAATCTGAAATTTTATATGATTTTCTGTAGGTATGAAGCGCGAGCAGCCTACATCAGAACGACGGCGGTCATGTCGATGGTTGGATACATTCTCGGGCTAGGAGATCGTCATGGTGAAAATATTTTGTTTGATACAAAATGCGGTGACTGCGTTCATGTGGACTTCAATTGTCTTTTCAACCAGGTATACTATTTAAAAAAGTATTCTTATTTCTACTGAAGAATATTTTACTTCGTTTTTAAAATTGTCCGATGATATTCAATTACTATAAACCACATGAGCTAGAGAAATGAATGCTAAATAAATTTATATTTTCCACCAATATATTATTCAAAAAAAGATAAAAACAACTATAATGAAGTATTCAAAAACAAATTATAAATCGTCAAAGGAAATAAATGAAAAATTAATAATCAATTACTTTTTATCTCCAAAGGGTGAACAATTCAATTGGCCAGAACGAGTGCCTTTTCGTTTGACTCACAACATGCTCGACGCAATGGGACCTCTAAAGTACGAAGGACCTTTCCGGCGGGCCTGCCAGACGACGATGCGCGTGCTCAGAGAACAGTTGAGCACCTTGATAAGCGTCCTTACGCCTTTTGTTTACGATCCTCTTGTCTCGTGGACTCGACATCAACCAGGCGAGGCTGGGGAAAAAACTAACGAAAAAGTCAGTCCTAAAAGTTTATTTTCGCTCTATCATTTTATTCTACGTCAGCTCTCAATGTTGACTTTTTTACAGGCTGTTGAACACATAAAAAATATTGAGCAAAGGCTCAAAGGCCTGATCAGACCTCAAGGAAAGAAAGCTGGAAACATCGAATTACATCTTAGTGTCGAAGGACAAACGAATCATCTCATTCTCGACGCTACCAATGTTGATAATTTATGCCAGATGTACTTGGGCTGGGGCCCTTATCTTTAAAATTACGTCTCGAATTCTCAGGATGTCTCTCTGTTGTCACACTCTCATTTGTTTTGTAAATTTGAAAAAACTTCATTGTTCACAGACTCTTTGTGATTTGTAGTTGTTGAAAATTCGTTTATCACTTCACGTTTACGTTCCGTAACAACATGAAATATGAAAAAGCAGTGTTCAGTATCTAGAAAACAAGTAAAAATTAAATAAACGAGAAAAATAGAAAAATTGCGGAGGATGAATTAGATTAAAATTACCATGACGAAACTTTCCATGCACATTCTAGAAAATTTGCCCGCTGTCAAACAATTTGGTCTCTGGCTACGAAGAATAATTAAGCAAATTCCCGTTTTTACATAATTTGAGGCATTGTACCATTTTATCGAGAACGCAGTATTTGCGATTATTAGACCCTGCTCAGAAAAATTAATTTCACAAGTTTGCTTATATACTTAAAGAGAAAGAAATATTTTCGTACGTGACATATGAATTCGTCGCCTGGCCAACAGAAAAGCAAGATTTGAAAGAGTGCCATTACGAGATAAGCAAAATATTCCACTAGTCTGTAGTCTTCCGACATCGTCTAAATGAATGTTGGATAAAAAACATAATTATTGTTAACCATAAATACACTTTATAAAAATATTTTTTTTTTACAAAAAAAATTATTTTCACGTACCGAAGTGACCTGAAATCCGACGAGACAAATGATCAAGCTGCTCCCAAGAACTTGCAAAAATAATATGGGATTGAACGCTTTTTCCATAGAGTCGGAAAATCTGTTTCGTTCGCCAAATATTGTTTAAAGTGTTGTAATGAATTTTATACCTTTGAATTAAAGATGTACTGGAGATAACTCGAAATGGTGGTAAAAATTTGAATATTTGACCAGTTACTCATAATAGAATTTTAATGCTTCTGTGCAAATTTCAACTCGATTCACTAAATCGTTTAAAAGTTATAATAAATTCAATATTATATACGAATTCGTATGCAGATTCATCAAAAATGAAATTATAAGGAATTATAAATGTTGAAAAAACGGTAGTACTTCTTTGTACATTTTTTCTCAATATGTCTAAATATTAAAAAATCTTTCTGTCAAATTTTATTAACTTTTACTAAGTACACAGTTTTTATTAAACTATCCACTTATGACAAAAAACGAACTTACCTCTCGAACAGTACGTGAAAATTTATTAAAACGATGAGGTTTCGTTGATAAATTTTTTCGACTTTTAGTACACATAAAAAATGATAACCAAGTTTAAGGGGTGACCCTTCATTTTAGTCCGTTGTCAGCACAACTTTTGACAGGATCATCTGAAGTGAATACAAAAAAATTGTGTCTTAGTTAGGACCATAAACTATA
>JAPYYX010001068.1:0-31786 GCA_030522605.1 Cremastinae sp. B BG-2022a | reverse complement strand
GGGCTGCTTTTTTTTAAACATATTTTTAGGTTATAAACTAATTATTTAGACGGCGCCTAAGCGAAAAAAGCCAACTTGGTAAATAACGGACACCCTAATATACACACACTTTCTCGTTAAAGACCAGTACAATTATGAAATTTTGTAAACACGAACAAAAGTTCTATTTCCATTATGAGAAATAAATCGTGAATCATTTCTCCGAGGTTTTAAAAAAAACTTATAATTAGCTCTCTAAAAAGTACTCGTAAAGTAGATACAACCGTACAGATTGAAATTATAGGCTGCAAGTTTTGGATTATTCACTTGGACTCGAAGAACTCATAATTTCAGCAATTGAAACTTGAAAAATTGAACTAAAACATCAATCAAGTAGAATGAAATTAATAATTTGTTCACTTAGTCGGGAGTGGACTATATTACCATGTAACCGCATATTGATCCTGGAATGATGACGTAGTGGGCTTTACGACACTCCAAACGTGCGTTAAACGCTGACTGGCAGCTGGTGTTGGATCCATGTAACCATTCTCAGCATTTTGCTACATAAATTACATCAATGGCCAACCAAATAAGCATTCATGATACTCTCAAATTTAATCAGCTCATTTCGTTCTTACTACCACTTTAATTTTCGGAAAATTAATAAACGTGGAGTTTTTCAGGAATATGTAAACATAAAAAAATATGATAACAATCTGTAGACTTGCTGATCGAGGATAGGGCAGGTGTGTCGGGGCTGACCCGACATAACTAAGCTCATTGCCGGAGCTTGGAGAGTCATATGGTCGAATCTCATAGAGGAGAAAGTATTGAGGAAAGTGAAGAGTAAGTGAGGGTCGGAGGGAAGATAAGATCGAGGAAAATGGCCACGGGACCGAAATAGCTGGATGTCGTTCCGTTGCAAGCCCTCTTTTACGTATACCGTTCCATTTCCTCTCTTGACATACGTTTTATCCACTCTAACCATCGGAATACACTCTCGCATATCTTTGTACCATCCGTCCACATAGCATACATCAAATATTTCTGAACTCTTATTTATTCCTGGAATTTATCGTTATTTCTTTTTTCTCACTTCAACTTTTTCAATCATTCAATATTCTAGAAAAATCGTTATTCTCGTGCTCTTGACCGATTTCACATCAATATGGTATTTTCCTGAAAATTCGTATTTTAGAATAAAATCAAAAATAGATGACACAAATTAACTCGAATCCGTACTCGTCGCGTAAAAGGAAAAATAATTACAATTTATTGTGAAAGTAACTGTACCTATAAAAAATGTAAAAAATTTAAGAAAGGAAAGAGGATAATATGAAGTTTATTTTTCAAACAAACGTCGGGAGAAAAATACGGCGTTAGCTTTCGATTTCACGCGTCAAGAAGAAAATAAATAAAAGTGTCAAAGTACAAAGAAAAATTGGCCGGAGTCGGGAGAGCCTAATGTTTCGGGTATGTTATCCGTCGGTAAGGCTTTTTCCGTTAGACTCGAATATCCTGAAGAAATCTACACTGATCCTCTGCCCAGTTTGGCGGTGTAAAAGTTTTTTTCGACGATCCAAATAAAAATACATACATAATCGAAGGTCCCTCCATCCGGAATATATTCCGATACGCGATGATTTCCGGGTTTGTTGGCAAAAGAGCGGGGCCCAGAAAAATAAAGTAGGATAAAAGCTTTGGGGCTGGAGGTGCTGGATAAAGTGATGGCAAGCGAAAAATACGCCGAGAAATCAACTTTCCGCAGCTCTTACTCTAATACACTCTCAACTCTTATCCGCTAACAAATATACACGTGTCAAAAGTATGCACAAACCCTGATACATGTTTACGACTTTTCATATCCCTTGAGGGATCCTTTTACGTTCGTCTACCTACTTTTATGATAATTACATGCTTCCTCGCATGAAACCGTCTGTTTCTTTTGATATACGTTTTTTACTTTACTCTAGCTGCTTTTTGAAAATAAAAGAAATAGGTGTGAACATATGCAGCTGTCGAATAATCAACTTCTATGTATAATTAGAATTGCTTCTAGAATTATTTTTACAGAAATACACCAGTTTTCAATTTTTGTGTACATTTTTACAGAGCTATGATGTACTAAAAATACCTGTACTGCTATGCATAGAGATAGAGTTTAATTTCGGAAATGAAAGAAATCGTGAACGTGCAGCTGTTGAGTAATCATCGTGAATTTTGCAATTTTTCGAATTTCGTGTGAAATTTCAAATATCTGTGATAAAAAAATTAACAAATGGTCGTATATATTTATTGTATATTCAGAAAACAATTTATTTCTGTTCAATCGCACACTAAATAAAGGGAGCGAAACATCTTGAGCAATAATTTCTTCTCACTGAAAAAGTGAGAACTTCTCAGTTAACTCATGAGTACTGATTTATTGTTTATCGATTCATTAAGGAAGTGTGAGATACTTACTCGCTCGAAATATACCGAAAGAGCTAAAACACTGTCGTTTTTTCAGAGAGGTAGTAAAAGGGCTGGTAGTTTGTAAACAAGGGACAGGCAGGGTAGAGGAAAAATATCGGAAAAGGCCAGACTAGCGTACACACTTTCAGAAATATATGTTCTATTTTTACGGTAGGACCACATCCGGACGACCCGGAATTAAAGAGAAACGAGACAAATACTTCGTCCAGAGAGAAGAGAACACAGAATGAGAGAGAAAGAGGCAGAAAACGTTAATAAAAAAGTGAAAAAAATAGGAGAAAACAAAAGAAAATGAAATACCCAACGAAACGAAGAGAAAACGAGAAAACGAAGTACGTGCCTGGCGCAGTGTACCAACGCAGCCTCACGACCAAGTTTTTCTTTTTCTCTTTCATGCCTCTCTCCATCTTTCTCTTTTATTCACTGTCTCTCTCTCTCTTATTCTCTTTATCTTTTTGTCCTTGTGTGTGTGTGTGTGTGTGTACTTTGCCTCGTGACCACGATAAAAGCCGACCAAGGTTTTGTAAACCGAGTACCACGTACTTGCAGGTATTTATGTCTGTACGGAGCTTTTTTTGGAGCAAACTTTTGGCTGGAAAAAGTCGTACATGCGTCGAGACAGATCGCCCGTTCGCGGCGAAACCAGGCGAGCGTCTCCCTCGTCACGTCTCTTCCCTCTCGGGAAAGGCCGATGCTGCGGTTACACAGTTACAGCAGAGCTACGGCTCGTCTACCAAGCAGTCGATGTTTCCTCTCGGTTCCTCTATGAGTCTGTTTAATTGAAATCCTATGGATCAATCGTTCTCTCTCGACGAATTTCTCGATCACCGGGCGATTCGTCGACCTTTTTTTTATCCATTCGTGCTGACTCGATTTGCACGGACCTTTCATCGATCTTTCGGTTTTCCCCTGTTTTACGTCTCGAAATTTGAAACTAACGAAGAGACGAGAGAAAAATAGTCAAATATTTTCTTTTACACGTGATTTTTTAGCGCAGCCTTTTTGCACCAGTCGGTGGATAACGAGTTTTTTATTTTATTTAAATTTGGTTTTCGATCTAATTTACATTGCATCTTCTGGTGATTTTCAGACTAATCGATGATTAACGAGTTTTTCATTCTATTTAAATCCGCCTTTTCATTTAATTTTGATTCAATTTCATTGTATCCGCATTTAGGTTACTTTTGACGTTCACTCTGGGCGCTTACTTTATCACTTTGCAATAGCCATTTTGACCCGTTAATTTATTTCACAATGCTAATGCGCTTCCTAATGCCGAGTATATCACGGCCGAGTTTAATTACTTTATATATATTACATGCGGACGAGCGTATGACAATTATTGTACGATACGTCACGTACAGAAATCCCCGGAGCTCATCCGTTCAATGGCGCTGTGATTTAATAATTTAACTGATCGTGACCGCGACTCTCAGACCGATTAATATATGAAACAGAATTGTATCGGTTCCGTCTAATGCAACCGCGCGGAGAAAGAGGCGGGAGGAAGATTTATCGAATCGCATATATAAACCGGTCGAGGGAGAGATCGTAGAAATTTTGGAATTCGACGAATCCAGCATATCCACTTTCTCTTCTCTCGTCCCCCTCGGAATTCACATATACAGATATTTACGGCGATTCTGACGGGCTATATATAATCGTGAAAATTGAACGAAGGCCCGGGCGATGACAATCGACGATAAAAAAAATATACAAAGATGAATTATGAGATATTCTTCAGATATTCGAAATGATGAGCTTTCGTATCATTGAATCGAACGACTATATATATGGGCATTCCTGGCCGGAGGGGAAAAAAACTTCGAAAAGAGCCACTCGAGTATTCGAAATGAAATCGCAAACCCCTAAAATCATCGTTAAAAATTGAACGGTTTCCTCTTCAAAGTAAATGCATTAATATCTTGACTTTCGTTTTGATGAAAATTTCGGGAAAAATATCTCGGGCACAAAAAACGATTAGTCATTACATTAGTGAAGATTTATAAGAAATAATATCGTTAAATTATACTAATATTTTTAAGAGCCAACAAAGTCTACGGAAAAGTGAATTTTTGCTGAAATATATTCTGGTAAATGATATCGTTCACATGAATTTACATTTCGCTTTGTTAATTTTATCCCAAGCGATGTATGCGATAAAAAAAGAGGTAAATGAGAATATTGAGAGGAAAAAGGATATAAACGCGTCCGACTGTGGATTAAAACGATCAAAATGGATGGATGGAGAAAAAAAAGAGAATATGATGTGAGAGAGAGAGAGCGAGAGAGATGGAAAAATGAATGGGGAGAAATGGCAGATAATCCGTCGAGTAGCCCATTAAGGATATTATTTATTCCCTCAAACGAAACTCTTTTTGGTGTGTTTAAAAAATTCTCTCAATATTACTTATTTTCGTTTTTAATTCACCTCTGGTCTTTTATCTCTCAGAACCTGCTTTTTCAAGGATCCGGAAAAGCGAATCAACTTTTGTTTACCCAGCGGATTCACGATTGCCGAACCGCGATTCTATATATGTGTGTGTATATTTTATTAATATTACATTTACCAACGAATCCCGATAAAATATGAGGACTATTACGAAAACTCGTTGAATAAGCGTTTATACCGTATTATTAACGATTATATTCTCGACGGTATTGACTGTACATTAAATATGAGAGAAATGACTCTAACCGTCGATGAAATATTTTGACGGGTATTCCAGCACATTTTCCATTTTCCCTACACTTTGATGGACCAATTTATTTTTTATTGAATTGTTTATTTTTATACAAATTCCCTTTGTATATATTTGCTACAATAATTGACGAGAGGAATGTTTATTTAAGGAAAAAGTTATCGATTATTTATTATTCAATATTATTCTCAATTTTTATTGTACGTTTTATAGAGGATGTTTAAAATAAAAATAATTTTGTGTTTCGATTGGAGTATTCGATAATTTAGACAAGATTAAATTATACTCAAATGAGTATAAACGTCAAATAGAATTTCGAGGAATGGCAAAATGCGTAATAAATACCGGAAAATTTGTCCATTCATGTTATATGAATATATCATAGAAACAGTTCATAAATGTTGGCACAGAATTTGAACTTCCGGTTTGGCTCTCGATTATACGTATATAATTGACTGTCCGCTACATTCAAGAGAATTTTCATGTATTTCGGTCCACTCGAAGGTTAATTATATTCGAGAAGAATAGCGAGATATCGATGCGGCGAAAATACGACAATTTGATTCACGATGATTTTATCGCGACATTTTGCGTCCGATCTAATCTCCGGACGTGATTTTCGTTGAATAAACGAACAGCGTGGGGCTTCAGTTTTTTTTCCCGGTGGTTGAATATTCGCGCCTCTCCCTTGCCCCTTTTTCGCCTCCTACAGCTGCCGACACAGAAACGATAACAAAAGAAAACGGGGACGGAGATAAAAGAAATTTTCCCGTTGTCGTTCCGAGATGAAAGAGGAACTGGAAAAAAAACTCCGTTGTACCGATTTTTCTTTCTCTGTTATGGTTTTTTATTCACCTTCCATTCTCAATATCTACGGGTACTCTCGCTTTTCGCACCTCGAGATGATAATCATCGCTTTCAATATTACCAGAGGATATCGACTATAATCGTTCTGTATATAGAAACAAATTTTCGTAAAAATATTTTTGATTATATTTATCAATAGTTCAAAAAAAAAATTTTAATTCACTTCGAAAATCAAAATTCTTTTTATTATCATTAACACATAAAAAAATACTTCTAAATTTTTATCTTTTCCGATTCATTACGTTTTCTGTTCAGAAACAGTTGCTATGTAAATTATTTTTTATATTCTTTACTGTCTTCAATATTTACATTTTTTCCAACATTTATTTTTCGTAAAATTTGAATTTTCGGTCCATAAATATACTCAAATAAAAAGAGGACAAATATATGAGGAAAAATGCTCCTGTGAGGGTGCTATCGATGAAGACAGTATTCGGTCATTTTTTTTTCTTTGGTATTTGGAACCCGCATTTTTGCGGTCCGACGCGCAGTCCGCGAGACTATCGATCGTGGGAGACTTGCCTACTGGATAGCCAAATATATACTTTTTCATATATATCTCCTCTGCATATTACTTCACATCCGTAGACGTATACACATAGCTGCATGCTTTTTCGTGGCTTTTGAAAATATAGAAGAAAAATTCGACGTCTTTCGCGCCCGAAAAAGTACGAAAACGATATTTTGACACCCAGAAAAAACACACTCGATAGTTACATCTAATCCTGTACTAAATATTAATTATTCATTGAAATATTCTTCAAATAAAATGACATAAAATGAAGAATAGATGTTGACCCTTATGAGAGCTTCCATTTGTATTCCTAACGAAATACAAATTAATTGATTAGTAAATTCTGTGTAATAAATTACACTCTGAATTTGATGATGAATTTAATCAATAGAAATTCATTAGCACGTACATGTAATTTGCGAATATTTTGAATTAGAGGGCAATATACAGGGCGCCTCTGATGACAATACAATGGCACTGATGTGATTAGACGTAATACTACAATGCAGTCGCAATTAGAACGTTTCCATGTTGAATCAAGATAAATCACTTTGATATTGTTCAGAATGACGGAGGAATAGGGAAAAGGAAAGAGGAGAGATTGAGCAAAGATAGAATCCGTTGTTGTCTTTATTGAAAGAGCTGATTCATCTCATTGACATCGAAATGTCATCACCTCGATCGTATCGTCCTTTATAATCGTTTCTGCCTGCGCGAAGCTTTCAACATTTGTTTTCTCTGAGACTTGTCTTCTCGATTCTCCGTCTGAGCAAACACAATATTCACTTTTCAATGGACCTCGAGGTAAACGCTTGCTGGGAGCCAACAATCGGAAAAGCAGAAACGAATGAAACATAAATAACGTTACAACTCGCTCTGAGAGCCCATCCGAGAGAAGGAAAAGTTGAATAATGGCTGATATTTAAATCATGAAGCTTTTCGATCTTTCAACGCGCGTGCTCTGAAGATTCGTTTCTTCTCTTGTTTCGCGATAATTGGCGAATTTTTTTCACGGAGAGAAAAAAAAACATTACACACTCCACGGAGCTTCGTTACCATTTTTTAGCAGTGTCGTATTTTTCATCAAATTCGTCGAGACTTTCTTATCTTGCGAATATCTGACTACTTTTACGCCAAATGAACGGTAAAATGTGAATCCTGTTAGACATATAAATATTGATGAGTCGACTTGGGAGATTTTCAAGAATACGAGTCGGGGAATTCGAAAAAAACAACCCTCGAGGAACATCTCTTTATTTTTTCAACTTTTTCAACGCTTTTTGTTTCACGATAAAGAAAAAAACGGTGAAAATGACATTCAATGCAGAGTAGGCACAAGAGAAATCTTCAATTTTGTTACAGTAGGCAAAAAAACAGATTCAAAAATAATGAAATAAAAAGCTTTGAAAAAAATTCGATTTTCAAAAAAAAAGCACTCGGAATTTCGATGAAATTGAAATTAGTTTACACGAACGTGCATTCGACAATCAAGCAAAAATTTCTACTAAAATCTGAACGATGCCTATCCTCAGTTCGCAAAAATATGCTCTTTATTTGATTTCGCACAATGTCATTATTCTCTCGCTGCATAAAAATCGAACGTCCGCCGAGTGCCTCGAACGATTCGTATTCGAGATTTAAATATCCGATAACAAAATTTATTCGAATTTCGAAGCAGTTTTTATTTGAAAAATCCACTCCAATGTTCGGCTTAATATGCCATACATTATACGAGCATGTATAAGGGAACGTAGGAAGGTGGAGCGACGCGTTTTGCGTTTTAGGAGACGAGAGAACGTTATAACGAGAGATTCGGCGTGCTTTCTGGTTACCATTTTAAGCTCTACATTTTATATGTATACATATAGGCTCGCTATTATGTACTCTGTGACGTATGTAATACATAAACGAAGATATATCTGTAGAGAGAGCGAAGGCCAAAAGCATCGCTGGTCCGGCGTCCGATATTTAATTAAATGTTGGCTCGCGCGAGCTTTTCCCTCGCTCCGCGGGACGGAAACTTCTGTCGATAGTTGGCGAACAGTTATCCCAGAGCTGGGGGTAACATTTCACGTCGGACATTTTGCCAGCGCTCGTTCCCTCTTCTTTTCTCCTTCTCTTTTTTCATCCTCTTCCGCCTCTATCCCGAGCTTTCCCCTCATTAAATAATCGGGACCGAGCGATCGCGCGCTTTCCATTCCGCGCGCTTCTCTGCCCCGCTGCAAAAACTTTGGGATAAGGTTACATTTTGCCCATCCTGAGAATTCAAAATATTCTTCCGTAATCCCGTGAGCACGTCCAAAAGCTTCGACGAGATAATATCGGTTCGGGATTATATATTTTCGCGTGTAAAATAATGATGTTAAGGCAACAGAATATTTCATTTCACTTTTTTAGATTCGCAATGCAGAAATTTTCAAAATAAATACGTAAAATTTGGAAAAATATCCTTTATAAAAAATGTGTAAATCGTTCGATTGATTAAAATCGTGCTTGGGATTTTTCTCTTGTGAAAAAATGTAAATTTTTTTGCATCTTTTTCTCTTGCATTCATATGTGGCTTAAAATCACCTTAAAACAGAAAGTTTGCTAGTACAAGGAAAAATAGGTAAATAAGGATTGAAAAGAGCAAAGTGGAATGAAGGGATCGAGGCGTTACATCCTTTTGCTTTCAGCGAATTCGTCTTCTCGGCTCTGCTTTTTATGAGCGGCAATCGCCTGCTCATCGTTGCCAGCAAATGGCATCATTACACCCGTACGACCAGTAAGAATCGTTTCGCATGTAAAAAAAAACGATAAAAGTAAAATAACGTGGTGTAAAGAGGATGAGAAAACGAAATGGGAATTACTGAGAAAAATATCGTATGGGATTTGTTGCCTTTGCTGGAAAAACGGATATAAACTTCTTGTCCCTTATCGCTAAATCGATTCGGCTATACCCTCCGACCTCCGAATTTAAGTGAATATTTTATGTGATCTAAATGAATGAATACATGAATTTTAATGACAAAAAAACTCTTCGCAATTACAAATAGCTTGAAAATACCTTCAAAGTTTTTTAATTGATGATATTTATGAAATGATGAAAGAAAAATCAATTTCTCCTTAAAATTTATCAAGGATGAAAAATTGAAATTTTTTCCCGTATGCGTAATAATTGCAAATTGCTTGAAAATTTGTTCGACAATATTTTTTTGATCAAATTTTTTTCTCAAGTAAAATGCATCAAAAGCTGTAGCGAATATTACTAAAGTTTCCAAAGTTAAAAATGTTTGCATTAAAAGTTGAAATTGCTGAGAGATACTTTGAAAAATTGTTTATTAAAAATTTGTTTTAATTGAATGAGGGAAGGAGAATTTTGTTCTTAAGTAAGATGCATCAAACTGAAGTGACTCAATCCCAATTGATGAAACGAGGTTTGCATGGAGGGTTCAATTTCTTGGGCGAGCTTCCTAGAATTTTTGTCCGCCCCTATCAAGATCTCATTTTATGGTGTCGCATACCTTTCGGGACGTAATTTAACATCGAGTTCGCGATGGAATGTCAGCCTCACCGGCCTCGGATTCTCTAAACGATTTCTCCGCCGCTCATATAACCTTTATATTCCATTTTCTCCTCTCCATCTCGTCTCGTCTTTTCCACGACGATCCTCCCTCGATCACATTTTTTTCACCCGTCTTTATAGACTCGTACCTTTTCCAATGTCCATACGAGCGAGCTTCCCGGTTAAAAACTATATTAAGGATTCCGACTCGTACTTGAGACTCCTGATGCGACGAGGACGACCCTTCACTGCGAATATGCGAAGTAAAATAATGAAAAAAATGGTCACGCAGGAATGAGGATACGAGCTCTCGGTAAATTACTTGTCGAGTGGGCGCTGGGTATATTTGTGCGTGCTTCTGGCTGAAAATCAGCACGCTGCGAGACGGGGCAAGTGGCTCATGAGAAAAGGAGAGGATGCAAAAAAAAGTATTGAGTTAAATTGCGAAAAGCTCGAGCATCAGGGAAGGGAATTTGAATGGCAAATAAGTAGTGGTGATGGTGCACTGTTAAATGAGCATTCAGAGCATTCAATTTCTTTCCTCCGACCGAGTGGAAAAATAAAAGTAAAGATAATAAAAGAAAATCCAAGCGCATGCTACTCCGAAATAAGATGTGCCTCGTCTCTCTGGTGGGGTGAAAGTGAAAAGTTGACGACGGCAACTTAGAAAAAAGCTCCGCTCCCTGATTCTACTTTTCTTTTTCTTAATTCGTATATACGTGCGTTTGTGTGAAAAGAGTGTGTATGACATTGCGCTTTATTAAGTTTAAATTGGCGGGGAGTCTCTATTGAATTCCATTCTCATTCTTTCTTCACTTTTTCTCCATTTTTCTTCGTTTTCTTCTTCTTCTTCTACTTCTTTCATACGCACACACGCGGCCGAGTACATGACCATATTTGTCAGAGCGGGCTCTTAAGGGTTCCTTGTTCGCACACTTTTGCTCTCTTTCCCTCCTTTTTTTCGATTTAAGACGGGACAGAAGAAATAAATAATAAAAGGGTCGATCGAGACCGAGAAAAAAAGGGCGGATAGCTATATCGTCGACGCCCGAGACGACGAAACGACGTCACCAGAATTCGAAGCGAAAAATAGGGTCGGAGAGGATCTTCGATGTGGAAGAACGAAAACTTCAAGAAGGAGGAAACCAAGACAGACTCATTTTCCATCTACACGTATTCGAAACTACGATTCTTCAAATTGTTTTTATACCCGAGGCTCACTGTTTATTTCGGTGGGATCCGAGTGACCTTTCTCGAGGTCCGAAAACAATTTTGTCCATTCGATATCACGGATCAGCCAGAAATCAAGTAGACATCGATATTCTTACGAAAGTAACCATGGAAAATTATTCCCTCGCAATCTCAGGAGTTTACAATTGCCCAATACATCTTTGTTCTTTTGCCTCGCTACACGATCTTGCGCAATCATAATTTGTACGGATAATGGCCGAACTGAGAGAATAAGTCATTATTGGAAAACGATAAATAGCGAAGAAGAGAAAGAGAAACGTGCACACACCTACAAAAGCTCCGAGTAAAATGAGTGAATGTCTGAGATTAATAGCTTCGACGTAGAATTGCAGAGAAAAAGTGGAGAAGAGGGCGTGTACCGATCGGGAAGAAATTCATTGGGGAACCAAAGCGACTTCCTCCTTCTCCATCTTCTTTGAAGCGCAGAAGAAACGTTCAACGAAGGTCTATTCGTTTTTGCGAAGAGACTGAAGATTCTACGAGAGAGACATTGTGGAAGATGTTTGACGATGAACGACGAAGAGTAAAGGAATCGGAAACGAGGAGAGAAACAGGGTGAGAGAAAAGAAAAAAGGGGGAGGAAGGGTGAGAGAACGGCCGAAGAAAAGAAAGCTAATCTTCGAAACGAATGGACAAAAGAAACTTTGCTCGTTACGGGACCACTTTTCCTTTGGTGAGAAACGTGCTGCGGAAAACCGTAAGGAACGGCGGAGACTTTTCTCCCTGGCGGCTCACGCCCTCTTCTCCGACCCTCGTTCTTTCCCTCCCTCTCTCTCTCTCTCTCTCCCTCCGCTTCCCGCGTGGATAAGTCGATGAGGGAACGACATGAATTAAGTGTCGCCTGACCAACCCGCGGCTTTTTCCTCTTCGTCAAAGCGAGTTTATCGTCGCTTAGTCGGAACTTTTTCCTCTCCTTGCTGATTTTTGGATGAGGTCTTGTAATACTGACAAGGCAACGTTGACTAAATCTTTCTATACGAAACCTCGCGAATTTTTCATAAAAATCTCTGAGCTTTCACTTTTCCCGGAGCCTGTTTTTTTTTCTGTTTCTCAAAGCATTTCAATGAAATGCTACTTTGATTTATTCAGTATTAAAACTTTTTCATTCTTTCGTAACTTCCGTTCTGAGGTCGTAATTACCAACTCGACTGTTCTTTGGAATTTAACATTTTGCGCTCCGAGTCTTTATACAGGTTGCTTGAAAGCTTCGAGCATTGTGTTACAGGTTGGAGTTTCGATGGCAGAACAGTATTCTCGTTTTGAGACGAGAATAAAAATATTTAACTAATTTCCAACAGGTTATTTCACTTAACTTTTGTTTCTTCACGAGACCGACCCTGTTTTCTTAAAACTATAAATTGAATAATCAATTTTACCAGAAATAAGAATTCGAATGTATTTTCGAAATTGTTTCTCTGCACTATAATTACAGAAAAAATTCACTAAAATTATTAGAATCGCTTTCTCACCTTTTACTAGCAATTACGACGGTATTGAAATTCGCTTTTCGCTTCAAGTCTTGCTCAAAAGCTTCAATATTACACGTTACAGGTTTTTGAGAGAAGAATCCAAAACTATCAAAATGGTAAAAAGTAATTTCACTCAATGCTTCACGGGTCCTGTCTCATTATTTCGGACCTATACATTGATTAACAAATTGAACCAAAAATGTAAGAATACGGGAGCATTTTGAAAATTGTTGTCTTGTAGAAATGAGAGAAAGATTTCTGAAATTGTTCAAATTGCTTTCTCGCAGAAGCCCTTCACCGGCAATTACGATATCGAAATTCTCTTTTCGCTCCAATTACGCGCATTTCCGTGCTAATGGATAAATGGAATCACTGAAGCTTTGTGTTAAGTGTCAATTTTCGATCGAATATTCCTCGCACGACGGTGGTAAAGAGCAGAGTGTATCAGAGGGTTCACAGCGAAGCTTTTCTCGTGAGTTTCGCACAGAAGCACGTCGGAGAGGGGCGCAGTTATATAATTAATGGAAAATGGGCCACAGGCTACTACGAGTCTCGATCCTTATACACATTTCGCTCCATCTCCGTCTCTTCACACGGTCTTTTCTCACCTCGTGGAACAAATGGGATCAGACTACTTAATTTCACGAGGCAAGAGAACAGGGAATAACGGCGTGTGGGCAGCCTCTGCCCTCGTTTACAGTTTCCCGTAATCAGCGCCTCTTTCGCTGCAACTAATTCAGAGTCACGCGCAAAGGTGACGAATAATTGCTGACAAGAATACAAGCGATTATCTAATTACAACGCCATTACTCTGGTCTCCTTTGTCTTTAAGTTTCTCTTAGATTTAGATAAAAGTACTACAAAAAGCAACAGGGAGACTTTATACATACTTCGTGCATTAACAATGGACAAACGAGAAATATTGTAACGTTATTATTTATTTATGTTTTTCAGCGCAGATAAAAATATAGAAAATCTTGAATAATGGAAGAATGGGATATTTGAAGCATTTTGTATTTCAATCTTGGAAGTTTAATAGCTGTAAGTGACGATATTTATGCTTTCTCGTTATCGCAGTCTATCGAGATACTTTCCATGCCTTTGAGCCGATATCCGCACGAAAGTTAGAGAAATAAAAGCGCAACTATGTTGGAGAATCCATGTGGACGTATTTCATCTATACATGTAGAGAAACGAGAGTCTCATGTGCGCTCAGTTTAAGGCAGTTAGAATACTGTTCGTTTTAACGGAAGGAAATGATCGATAATCGATAATATCGGCTTAACGGAAGTTTATTGCCAGTTGAGAGAACGGTGTGTTGGTACTTCGAAGTACGCCGACAGAGAGGACCAACCAAATAGTAAATACATCGAAGTACATATAGAAGATGATGTAGTGGATGCCAACGACCTTGACTTAGCCCGGAAGTCTCGGGCTGAGAAGATAATTGGCTGACTCGTTGGAACATCCCTTATCACTCGATCGTCTGTATCTCCAGCTTTCGACTTTACTGGCCGTAGGAGATCTTCTATTCACCATTTACAATTGATTGAGAGATACTAAATAGCGAATGTAACGTTACGATCAGCTCTGTCGTTCGATCTAACGACTCTCTGGTATTATCAAAACCACCGATATTAAGCACTGGGTGTTCCAGAAATTAACGTCAGCAATGAAAAGAATAATTCACAAATCTTAAATCTTTTGTGATATAAGTGTTGACCAATTATTGACGATTCAGAACACGCCAAACCATCATAGAACACGCAATTCTGATTATATTGAAATGGAATGGGAGTTCTATTTGAAGGCGATGATCAATGTTGTCGCAGATATTGATTAAACTTTTTTAAGTAACTTCTAAAATTCGTATTTTTACATTTAACCTATTGCTGTTTTGATTTAAACTATTAATCGGTAAACAAACGTCGAAGTTACAAAATATCTATTTCGCTGAAAAATGTTGCCTGACGATCCAATCACTGTCACGAGTTGCTCAAATCTCCATATGCACTACTGCTATATGCATTACGATGTTATCAAGAATTCAATGTTTTTTTCGTTTGACATCGAGTTTTGGATCACCCTGTATAACAATTATTTCGATAAGCTATAGTTATGGAATATCGATTCCGTCGTGCTCCTCGTTACGCAACATATAAAATAATAACTCGCTCCTCATAATCGAGGCACAATTCAGACTTCCCTGCAAAATTGAATCGATCCAACAATAATTGGCGGGATGATTTAAGCCGCGAGCGCACGCTCGTTGCATCGTGTTGCGTGCTAGATATCGTGATCTTCGGGAAAGTGCGCGCGAGCGAAATGAGAGCTTGGAAGATGTACCGCTGTGGTTTACCGGGACTATTCTACCTCGAGTTGCTATCGTCCTTGACGATGGCTCAGGTCAGGACTTAGCGGTGAAATGGATGTCGTAAACGGTGAATGCAGAGCAGCGGGATATCTGGGGGTTGAAGGGCTTGAAGGGTGGTGCGGGACGCGTAAAGGACCATGGTATTAACCCGTCATCCTTACACTTACCGCCTCCTTAATGGACGTTCTCGATACCTCAGTCGTGTCTTTTACGCTGCATTACGTAAACAGATATCTAGAATGGAGCTCTAATGAACCTGCAGACCTTGCACTCTCTGCGCTTTAGTATAATATTTCGCAAAGGTACAGGTTCTCGAATCATAAAGTTGTTCGATCAATGTTAAAATCTCCTCACATAAATCTTGCAGAATCCTAAGACCTGATTAAAGACTGCCCGGAAATATGGCATCAATTCATTCCCCAACGAAGCATAAATGTCATTTTGAAAGTCAACACCTATTGCACAATTTGCTAAGATTACAGAGGATTTGACGATATCCTATTCAAGTGCAAACTTAAGGCAAGTTAATTTGATTATATTGGTTGTTAAGCATATTTTAAGTTAAAATCTAGGTGTGAACTAGATTCTTTAACGTAAACAATAAGAAGATATGTCACAATATCAAAATCCAGGAGTGCAATCCTTGACTCACGAGATTGTTTCGAAAATGCCACTCGATTAATCTAAAATCGATTTAACGAAAGTATACACACGTTAGCATAACGACAGAGTATTGGTTGTATGAATGTAGTAGTTACATCTCTTCTATGAATTCAGGCATACGAACATGTATGAGCATCAATACACTAGATTAGTTCAAGGTTCAAATATACATAACATGTAGCAGGAGACAAGAGAGATTGCCCATTCTCCTATTTCTCAGGCTAGAATCTGTAGGGCAAAGATTGTCGATTGTTCCTATCAGTGTGAACTGCGCCACCGCCACTATGGAGTTGTGCTGACCTAGCAACCAGGATCTCAGAATGAACCAGCAACTAGTTACATCACAGAATTTCGAACGATAACACTCAGTGGATTTGCTACGCTTTGAAGGAATTTGAAGCCAATATAAGCAAGCAAGACTCTCGGATCACAGTGCTAGTTTGCTCACGTCGTGTGTACCATCGAGGCGCAACCGAACCTGTTCTCCCGCAGGGGGTTCATTAACGTTTGTACCAGCTGGACCAGAATTCCTTCCACTTCTCACCTGGTTCCAACTCTTCCCATTCGCTGCGTAGTCTCGCTTGCTCTTTGAAAGCATAAGAGACTATTTTGCAGCACAGCGAGTTTTGGCCACCGTAGGGAGCATGCAAAGTTCGCATTTAGACTGACTTTGTTAAAAGTCGCCCATAGTTTAACTTTAGGGCATTTATCAAACTGTCAGTCTATCCTCGGTTATTGCTGGAGCTTAAAATAAAATGTAGATTATAAAAACGTATTCACTAAAGTGCGTTTTAAGTCACACGTTTAAAATTCAAGACTCATTATCTTTTGTGTGTTAATTGTGTACAGTGATAATTCTTACCTTAATCCAGACTGACATGAGCTCTTGAAGACAGCTATGCGCTTGTTGTAAAACTGTCTCGTTGCTTGTTTTCAGTGAGCTTTTTCCTTGATATTTAAGAGACTTTCGTCACTCTGTGGGTCAAGGTTAACGAGTTAAAGGGGAGAGAGCATCGCTCGACTTTTAAGGAGAATAGACAGATTTTCGTCAGGCACAATTTCATCGCTGAAACAAGTTTCAAAAGTCAATTCTATTCCCGTCCAATTTTCTCAAAAGTTGAGGATAATATAGCTCTTGCTCGAGTTGTCACTGGATACCCTGATATGTTCATGGAATGATATGAAACTGGGTGACCAGAACATTTAACGAAGGCAAAATCAGGAAACGCGCGATAGAACGGAACAACGGAACTAGGCAAACTTTCCAACAGTGACAATTCTCACATTCCACTCGACTATGATATCGTACCCCATACTAAGCACGTAGTCAACTGTGATGAACTCTGATTTAATATTACCACTTTAAACATAAAATCACCGATTCATGGATTATAATAAATTTTGCCTATTCCTGACACGTACGGGTTATGCAATTTTTCCTTCAACACTAACTTCTGACATTTCAACAAAATATCCTGGATAAGAAGTTTCCTGCTAAATTTTTGTCGGATATCCATAAAATAAATTTTGTATTGAAGCGGTAGATAATTCAACGAAAATGTCATGGTAAGTGCCATCGATGAAAATTTTGCGTGCGAGAGAGGATTCAATTAATTCTTGTTTATTTCCGTTCTCCTTGATGTATGCACGATCACATATACATATATACAATCACGAGCAACGGAGAGTGGATCATAGGTCTAGGAAGCAGCGTTCTGAACGCGTAGTTGGCTGAGACACGGTCCATTTGGTCGTAGAGGATAAATAGGGGATGACCGAGGCTGGGCTGGCCTAGCGATGCCTGATCATCCTGATGCTTGTCGGTGCTGGATGGTACCAATCGTACGACCTTTGCATCCACGATACAGTTAGGCACCGGGCCACATAGAGGTACGAGTACAACTGTATTCCACCGGCAATGTGGTCGGCAATCGTCCCTGTATACCTGGCTCGAGTTTCCACGATACGACTACATCCTATTAACCGATATAACAGCCTATTCCAGTTTTGCCATGAACAGCCCCAACGGATATGCGGGTGTTAACGAACAGTCCGAATACCTAGTTGGCAATTCGATCTCGTTTTCGATCCCTTTACTAAAAGCTCTCTCTGTCTCTTTCCCTCCCCTTTACCATTCACTACTCCTTTCCTTTGTCATTCTCACTTCGTTCACGCTTCTATCTTCGCATGATCCAGGTACACGCATTACAAATCTTGGCGATCATTAGGTCAAAGGGCGTATGAATTCGAGATAAAGTCTTCCGATCCATTAAAACCAGGCTCTCGAGAATGAATCTTAATCGAATTTCACGATTTAGGGCATGAGTTTATTGAATCAATGTTTGTTACAACAACTATAAAAATATTAAAGACGTTGATGATTCGAAAAATTGAAAAGGGATTTTGATATCCAACGTTTTCTTTACATTGGCACCATCAAAAGTTTTGCCACTGCATTCAGAAATTTATGTCAAATAATATTGTGCATTGTTAAAAACGTTCATATCCAAAATATTGAGGTATTGAACAAGGTTTTGTGAAATCCAAATAATAATTCACGATGATTTATGGAGTTGGATATCTTGATTTACGTGCCCGTGTCAACGAAATATGAATGAGCGTTGATCAAGTACGTTTTCTTCCCATGTGAGGCATCTATGTGTTCGAGAGCTTTTGTAATGGGACGTACCGCGATGTATTCCGGTTGACAGAGAGGATTCTCGTGATTCAAGACCGACAATTCGTTCACGTTGACCTAGCCTCGATTTCTCCTCATCCGAGCCCCTTCCAGCCACCGCGATTGCACCTACATAAACGCCCGGGCATACCTGTGCAAATAATATACACGAATACATACGGGACATTTCCTATTGGTGAAAGGGAGTGCTTGCGTTCTCTTTGGCACGGATCGAGAGCACCAGAAATCCGAACACTGTAAAGCGGGAGAAAGAGCGACGAGGAGAGAGAGCGTGCTTGTGTCGGGCAAAGCGCCATTAATCATGAGACCGAGCGCAGAATCGTTCGACGTGGATTAAGCTCTCTCGCTGTCCTCGATGTCCTCGTCTCGTTCAGACCATTTCACGGATCTGTATTTGCACGAACGTATAGAAAATATCAGGCACGTCTGCCGCCCGCTTCCACTTCTTCTATGTACTTTATCTCTCCTAAATCCTGCCTTATCATTTGTATTCCTACATATTTGTCAGTTCATGTACTGACGTTACTCCAAGCGAAGCGGCTTTCATTTTGATTGTGAATGAAGTCTCATTGATCTCTTTTCGTCGACCAAAAATTCTTCTTGATTACTCCATGTATGAAACACGTTGGCAGAGTTGTATCATGGGAAAGATCAGTGAATGTACATGATGAATTGATCGCATTATTTCATCTGAATGTTTATCGATTTTGTACATTAGGTCATTATGTCTTTGTCCTTTTTTCTATTTATTAGCTCGCTATCATTATTCGAAGTTTATTCACAAAAGAGCTTCTGTCATCTTTTGAGTTTGATAATGTCATTTACTAAACCACCAAGGCGAATACGTAGTCTTGTTCTCGAGGAGTTCAAACTACACAAAGAGTGAGAGGGACGTAGAGAGTTGGAGACAAAGGGATGAAACAAAATTACTTTGAAATTGCAAAGCTCGTTTCTCGTTTTCTGGTACTATCGTTTTACGGTAGTTATACGCGAACTCGCATCATTGCCAGAACTTGCGAATCCGATCTCGACTATAATTTGCCGAGTGAATATTTCGCTACTGAAATTCACTTCTGTCTCTCCTTTGGACATTTATTTGAGGTTCAGCGATCTCGAATTCATGAATCTTTTCATCAAGAGTAATTAAACTATATTTTGTAAAGAAATCCTTTTCCAAAAATACTTGCTTTTGATAAAAAATGATCTTTCATATTACGTGTTCTTTTGTTCAGTGATATTGAATTTATTTAATTCCTTATGAGGATTAATTTTTTTTATCAAAGAGCCTTTTATTTAGATAGTTATAGATTCTTATGCATCCAAGAATTTTATCTTAGCATTGTGTATTCTTATTCGCAAAATGTAAGATCAATAATTCAATGCGAAATCGCTTCAAGTCAGATAATGCAAGCCAAACTTTCTCTAGATTCTGCATCAAGAATTATATGTTATATTTCATAAATATTCTTCCATTTTGATACTTAGGTTTTCCTTGTTCGGAGAAAAATTTTATTTCACCATTAAATTCCTATTCCGAAAATGTATGCTCAGTAATTCAACACAACATTGCTTCGAAACCGATTGTTGCAAGTAACACACTCTCCCGCGATCTGCGGGCACATTTATCATAACAAGTTGGCAGCGCGTACACGTATCGTCTCGATATTATTCTTCATGAAAAGAGAAAATCCCTTTGTTAGAAAGGAATGCAGGAAAGAGGATATTTTCTCACTGAGACGGGGATGGAGTAGCATCAGAAAATGCAATTGCCCGGTGGTTCTTCCCCCTTTTTTTCTATAGATTAAGAAGAGAAAAAAAATGGAGAACGAGAATAAAAAATATAAAGAAGACGAAGAAGAGAACAAGAATGACTGATGCGAAATATCGCGATGCAGAGAGCGGAAATGACAGCAGCTCTTCAAAAAATATTTCTCGTTGTATCTTTACCCGAGCATTCCTTTTTTACCCCTCTAAAAGAGAAAATATACTCAAGAGAACGGCGAACTGGAATATACACGTTTAAAAAGTAGATATATCGCGCGAGCGCGTGTGGCAAGCGATACAGAAATACGGATAGAGCTCGCGTACAAGGATTCACATCGATGATATTCCGGAACTGATCCTCCCGAGTTCTTCCCAGACGTATATTGCCTCCCTTCGTACTGCGTTACATTTATTGCGCGTATAAAACTCGCGTGTTTTACACGCGTGTGTGAATCCTCCGATAAAACATACCGACGTACAGTACTCACAAAAAGTTGAGAAGAGTTTTCATCCTGTAATTTAATACTTATATAAAAAAATGCGTCCCTCTACAATTTTTTATTCGAATTGTTATTATGTCGCATATTCTTTTGAGTCGTGAATTTTTATGAATTAAATTAAGAGAAATATTTGTAATCTTTTTGATGTCAGTTCGTGTACGAGGTATTTTTATGCTACGCAGGGGGGTTGCATAAACGTTATCAGATTGCACCGAGAAAAGGATGGAATTTTTCTCGACTCAACGTTTTTTTCCCTCGTCCACAATCTTTTTTCTTCGCCTACCCATTTTTTATGCTGTCTTTTTTCATCGATTCTCTCATGTCCCTGTATACGACCGGCTCGACGTTTCAGGGGAGAGAAAAAAAAATAAAAATGCTGGAATAGCGAATCAACGACGATCAATTGTCGAGAAAAAACGAATTACATGGGAATTTGCAGCGATGTGACGTTTCGATTCCTCCGGGAATAACCTTTATAGCTGATCACGAGATCTTACTCGCTCGAATTTGCCGAGGAATAGAACAAATTGCCGGAGCGAGACTTTGACGTCGAGACGCGAGCGAGCTTCCTGAAACCTCGATAACGTTCTATACATTTATAGCCCCGTGCAAATTCTTGGATTGAAAATAAAAGGAAACAAAAATTGTTTATACGTATATATGTATATTTAAGCTCCCGACTGTATTTCTTCAAGACTTTTCTCCTGAGGATCTTGAAAAATACGCTAGCAATCAGTTCAATGGTACTAATCAACGAGCGATTTTTTCCCCCTTTCCAGACTCTCTTGTGCCTTATTTCGCGACTCGGCATTTTTTTTACTCGCATTTTTCATGTTGTGCTCGCTAAGTAAGCCCTGCGGGAGTTCTTGCGCCTGTTTTCTCTCTCCCTCTCTCTTTTTCTATTGTAGCGCTCGACGAGGAGGAAGAAGAAGGCCTTTTTACCTCCTCCCGGAGTCCCGTTGATTCTCGTTTCATTGCGTACACAGCCTGAAAGATTTATCGAAGAGCATTTTCCCTCTCTTTCTTTATCGCTGAACCGTGGTGGGTGGGCGTTGCGAGATCTCTGTGCATGACGGGAACTCGATAAGCCAAACACCCGAGTGTAAGCGAGCTTGTCTCGTTCTGTTTCCAAATGGACGCATTGAAACGAACACAAATTTATATGGGGAATCGTATAAAGTCGATGGCATTGCGAATGGCATTGCTAGTTACAGGGAAACCCAATGCTCGCAGTAATATTTTTCCTCGGCGATTCATTCGACACATTTCACAAGGCTTGCGTGCACTCATTTTTTACTTTTTTTTAAATTCCCCTCGAGACTTTGACTAGCTTCTTTTTACTTTTTTTAAAATTAATTCTTTCATTTTATATTTCGCACTTCATTTAAATGTGTATGTTGGAAAATAATATAATACAAATAGATCTCAAATAAATGATATACAAATGTAGGTAAATTGTAGTTTAAAATGAAAAATTTTGAAACTAAAATAATAAACGATACACAAATGTTCGTAAATTTTATGCTGTCATTGAGAATTAAGTGGTTCGTGTGTCGAGACAAAGCATCAGATGGATCTGAGAGGAATGAAAGTCAGAAAGTGGGGCCGGCATAATAGGGTGGAAAGCGAAAGGAAAAAAAGGAGAGCAGGGCGACGAGAAAACTGAAAGAGAAATAGATCTATGGAGGATCGTTAAAAGTTTTCGTTTCTTCAGTTTTCGCCTCTGGGCGTTCGAGCTTTCCTGCCCATATTCCTCCCACGGACGCTATAATTCACCGAGCGTTTCGCGTTTTATACGAGCGTAAAAGAATTTTTTCGCTAATAACAAGTCCGGGGGAGAAATATTTTTTCATTCGCGTATAGGTATATAAAAAGCAGCCTGAGAATGAAGAGCTCTGCGAGAGAAGAAAAGTCGGGAAGTCTGACGTGAGGTGTAACGCTGGATATGATGCTTCTATAATCGTCTAAAACGGGGCGCGATGGATTATCCATCGGTATTTCGTGCCGAGCACCCGACGCAACCACTTTTCTTCATTTCTCAAATCCACGCCGTTCAGCCCAGCCACACCCCCTTCTCATTTTTCCAACCCGCTTTCCTATACCGATCCCGAGATATCATTATCCCCGCTAACTTTTTTATTTCTCAGACGCATTTTTTCGGCCCTCCTCGTTCCCATCTCATTCCCCAATCCACTCGGTCACATTTTTTTCTATTCTCTCGTTGCTTATATGGAACACAATAATCGGGATAACGATGCAGCTACGAGAAAGCGCGTGGGCGGGTAAAAAATGTCTTTACTTTTTACTTGTTAAATTTAAGGCCGTCCTGAGAGAAATTTAAGTGAAATCGGGGCAAAACTTTGGATCTAAAAAAATAGAAAAACCATCGAGACGATTTTTTAAAAAACTGCTCTTTATGTATGTCGTTAATTTATTTACAATTGTTATTCATATTTAAATGTTAACAGAACAAGAAAATTTATTTTACCGTGTCAACGATCGACAGTCACAAAAAAAATTCCAATGAAAAAAAAATTTTTTTTGATGAAATGATAAGACGGCACATGGCGCTCGCAACCCTCGACGAGTACAAAGTGCGGTCAGTATTCGTGATGGGAATAAATTTGCGAGGAGTGATTGATAAGCGGGAAAGATTTTGCAGGAAGGAATATTACTCCGGAAGAAAAAAAAAGGAAGATTTCGAGTGTCTTTTCTTCGAGAAGTGAGAAGAAAACGTTCATGCGTTCGTTATCATAGGCAGGGAGAAAAAGAAAGGAAAGCAAAAAGTGCCGGGTTGGATGAGACAACGAAGAATAATTGTTTCCCGTGAAAAATGACTCGTCTAGGTCTTATCGCCGTCGTGAGAGCCTCGAGCGAGAATTTCTTTCGAACTTTCGTTCCTCGAGATCGCGAGTAAAAATTTTCCGTGGATAAAAAGGTCATGATACGAAAAGAAAAATGATAAAAAATAGTTTGGCCAAGCGCAGCTGCGAGAGTGCGCGACAAAAGGATTCGCAAGATATTTTTTTGGTTCAGCTTTTTGCCAAACAATGGAATGACGGGCGCCATAGGAGCGGAAAAATTTGGGAAACGGTGGAAAGATAAGAAATATTCTTATAAAAAAGAAAGAATCGAGAATATATTCGCATAATTTTCTCAAAAAATCTGTATAACATGACGACTGAATCCACTTTCCTTTTTTTCTCGTCTCGGCTAAAAAAAGTGCTGACGTCATTTCAGGAATAAATTATTAGACGGGAATCCTGTTATTCATTCATGCTGTGCGTTTTCTGATGTTTCGTCCGCATTAAAATTTAAACGGGTCGAAACATGGAGAGAAAAACAATAAGAAGGTGTAGGAATAAAAAATGAAGCCTCGTGGCCATATGCAAGGGTGCGGAAAATGAAATCGGCGGAGGGGAAGCGAACTCCGACCATGAGTGAATGCGAGAAATGAGTTGGAAGTGACTCCCAGGGGTGTTTTGCCCCGATGGAAGATGTTTTGGCCCAGATAAAGAGGTCGATGTCAATAATACACCAGAAAGACCAACAGCCTTCGAAAATAGAACCAAAATATTCACGAAACGTTTCTATTAACATGAAACGATATAAAATGTATTTCAGTAACTTGCTTTTGAAAACATTCGAGCTGCGTAGTACTCTTAGCAATTCGATTAAACTCGAATTGACGGACCCTCTTTAAAAATTTAACATTTGGCAAATTTTTATTATCATCAATGACGATTATCGATCCATTCGATTTTTTAAATATTTCTCTGGTAATTTCACGCATGCATAAAAATGTCCTCCCTTCTCATTTTTACCAATTATTTTAATTATTAAATATCTATATTTGGTATTTGAAGTAAACATTATCTGTCATATTTATGTAAAAAGCAAATTTCTTCCCTTCGTTTTTATTAATCATAATTTCACATACTTAGAAAAAATTAATTTGGTTGTTTTTGGAATAAATATTTTTTTATTATTCTAAATGACGCCACACCGATTGATTTTACCCGATAAGCTGGGAGAAAGCAATCTCGAGTATTTTGTCAGAGAGTACGCGATTCCGGAGCGGTCTTAGATTCCCATCTGATCGAAGGAGGAATCGCCCTACAGGGATTTTCCGTTGTAGGCTATACGAGCAATGTATACATCTATAGATATAATACATACATATGTATATACTTATACATACATAAAGACGATGTCGTAACAGGCGACATTATACGCTGCGATGGTAACGTGGAAATAGGGAAATGGCATAATCGTTTGCTTAATGCGAATGGAAACGACGTGGCGCCACGATTTTACGTCTGACCAAAGTTACGCGAGACTACTGCCGCGCGGTAAGAAAAAAGGATATAAACGGAGTGAGCTAACTTCGTATCCCTTCTCGTTCGAAGATTTTCTCCTCTCGCTCCGGCGATATCGCAAGATAAAATCAACGAAATTGGACAGTATTGAATAAGCACAGGTTACCGAGCACTTTAATCAGGATTATTGATATTTACCGAACGTCTTTTTTCTTCAATTTATTATACATCCCATTTTCTGGTACTTTTAATTTATTATCATGGCCATCTATTTTTTCAATATTTGGTTATTGAATTATCTGATGATCTGTCGAAAGTTTGTAATGGTTTTTATTGTAATGCTGATTTTCTGATTTTGAGCGTGTGTAAATCAATTTCAGTGAATTAAAATATTATTTATGCTCATTTGAAGTAATTAAGAGAATGAGAGGTACGTTCAGGAAGACGTTAATGTTTCATTTATTGTTGTTACTTGATTAATATCCAATTTACGAATATAATTTTTCATTAAACGTTTTAACAATTCTGAAGCCTCAAAAATATGTTTGTAGATTAAATTGTTTCTTTTAGATCAAATAGAAATAAAAAATAAAATATAAATATCAAATTAAAAATATCTCCTGAATTTTTCTATTCCACCTCGTTTCGTTTTCGTTGCCAGTTTTGAAGACGTCTGAGATAGAATTGATGTAAGTATCGGAATGCTCAGAGGGCACATAACGTTCGGATGTGTATATTGGCGCATAAATTCCGATTCTGACTCTCCTTGAGGTCCATAAGTGGAGACTTGTGTTCGGAAGACCGCAGGACGCAGGCGAGCTTAATTCTCTCCCGTACGTGGTCAGTGTAACCCTGATTAGTGGTCGAGTGAGTGTTTGGTCAGACCGAATGGAGTAGCCAGTCGAGTTGAGGTTAATGTAAGACGATGAAGCCGTTGTTTGTAGGAGGAGTCGACAAAATCCAACAATCTCAAGGCTTCTTCTCGCTCGCTCTCTTATTTCCAGTAAACGAATTGCCACTTCGAGCAATCTTGTACATCACACAATGAGAGAGAGTTAAGTGCGAAACGAGGCTTTTGTCGAGAGAACGAAGCGAGCTTCGCTCGTCCGTCGGTGCTCTCTTCATCTCTCATGTCACATGATTTTTCTCCCGTCATTCCACTCTCACGATTCGAGTACAATTCGTGAGAACTCGTGCGAATCTCCGGCTGAAGAGAAACGCAACAAAAAGTCTCCAATCGACCGAAACGGCTTAATTGTTCATCCAGGATCGATCTAATCTCCGATAAATTTTCCTCGAGATAGCCTTGGTCGTTGATGTAAAAATTCTGCGACCCCGTTTCATAAAATTACGGACGAGATTTTGCTCCGTCGAAATGACGGTGATCTCAGCAGCTTTCTCACATGCGGGATCTCTTCGTCGGTATCTCGAGTCATCAATCAACCCAAAGGTCACGATATGAGTATTACGTATGCAAGGAACACGTCAGCGGTATTGAGGAGTATATGTATACATATATACCTCCAAACGAGAAAATGAGAGAGCAAAGGACGAGATGGAAAAAGAAAATTGCTGACGTTTTCAGAAACAAAAGCGACTCGAAAATGTCTTCTCTCACATTTCATCGCTGCATATGATAAATCAGAAAAAAAATTGGAACAAAATATCGTTACTCTAATCCATAAATTATATGCTATCCGATGTACCGGGAAAACGAGTGACAGCGATCCGACAGCGACGACAAGTGCGCTAAGCCTCCAAGATAAAAAATGATAAAATAAAAAAGCTGTGCTTGAAAAATGAAGAAGTTGTCATACGATAGGTTAACGGTGGAGGAAAAACGGGGAGGGAAAGTCGAGTCTGGTGGATATCGGTGAAACGTTTCCTCAGGAGTCGACTTCCGTCGAGGAAGCGAGCCCTCTGTCGTTTCTTCCGGCTTCGAGTTTCGTTTTCTTCATCATTCTTTTCCGCACATCACGGTACACGATGTGATATCGCTCGCAGTACGTGCGCCATCGGAGAAACGTAGAAGAAAGCAGATAAAAAAAAGGAGAGGGAAAAAGAAGCCTCTCGCGAAGAGCTGAAAGGGACAGAGTCGAATATCACTGCGGTACGATGGAGCCAAGTTATGTGTGATGTATGAAAGTCTCAAACACATCACTGTGTGACGAACGTATCTTTCCAAAAGGACGTGCATTTTATTTTCTCAATACACGTCTCCATCCTCGTGTCATATTTTTCGTCCCGACTTCCTTTTTTTTCCTATCTTAGTGTATTACCTTTATCGATACACTCGAAGATTCCGATATTATGTAAAACGTGTTGGAGAACTCACTTTAACGATAAAAATAGTACGTGTCTCCATATTACTTTTTTCCGAGTCGATTCACGCGGAAAACGAATTTAGGAAAAAAACGTTGGAAATACTAATATTATTCGAACACTTCGAAACTCGGTATCAAGATTTTATGGATTTTTAAAATAAAAAAGTGCATGAAAATAACGATGTGAAATTCATAAAAAAAAAAGATTTTTTTTAAGGTCCTTAATAAAATTTCGATGAAATTTGAACTTTTTTTTGAGCGAACGATGGGAAAATCGCGTTTCGTCGTTTCATTGCAGTTTGAAAGAAATTTCGTGCGGTTGCGTCACGTTCATTCCGTGATGGAAGGTTTGAAACTGAGCGAGAGGTAAGGTTCGAGGGATGAAGGAGAAAGCAGAGAAAAGCGATTGAATGGGAGAAAAACTGGAGAAGTACACAAAGGATAGATAAACCAACCAGGGAAAGCATTTTCTGTACATTTATTTTCTTTTATAGTAAGAAAATTGGAAGCTTTATAGCCGTTTGATTGGAAATGTTTTGTAGCTCTCCATCTGGATCGTATTCTCCTCAGGAGTTTCCGGCTCCGTTTCCGTAGCGCTCGGTTATATAGTCTTGGCCATTCGTACCTGAAGTATCTCGAGTACGTCTACTTATCAGTGGATAAAACTTCGTCCGCTGTTACCATTTGCCCAACGAACAAATAAAAATAGCGCCTAATCCCTCGCCCCGTGCTAATTTTCCCGGAACAATTCTCGGTGGAGAATAAAGAGAAGAAAAGAAAATCAAGAGTTGAAAAAAAAGGAAAGAGTTATGTATCGTGAAAATCTCCAACATTTATGTACTACGGTAAATAAAAGTTTAACGGGCATTTGTGGACTCGACGATTTCTTATTTTCCTCGACTTTTTACTCTGCACAAAACCATTGAATCGTTCAACCGTTTTCATTAAAAGTTTAGTGTACAGATTTTTGTATACGACGAATCTTCAAAACAAATACCAGGGAATCGTTTTTTTAAATTCAATTCGTAGGAGATAAAATTAATCTTGTCAACAATGAAATCTGATGCGTTCTTTTTTCGAAACATTTTACTGATGTGTAATTTTGAAAAAAGGCAATAACTTTTATTTTGAAATAATTATACTTTGCACAAAACTATTTAATCGTTTATAATTTTAAATTCAACATACCAATTTTGAGCGGTTGGAAAGTACAATCTCTCGTTTTTTTAAAATTTTAATTCGTAGAAGATGAAATTAATCTTGTCAATAATGAAGTCTGCATTTCTTTCTTCGAGTCATCAGTACAGCCCTGTAAAAAGAGGGTTGTAATTTTTATCATAAAATAGGAAGAAAGGAGAGAAGAGAGGATTCGTAATCAAGGAGAAATGAAACGGTTCTCGCGATGATCGTTCTCATGTAAGAATTAATGTTCCTCGTCCGAGAGACAATAAGTCGAGTCGAGGAATACTTTTAATGAAGGTTCGTCGAAAAAAAAAATGGTTCCTCGCAGGCTAGGATTGAGACTAATGGTCGGTACGGCTGTGGCTGAAGAATAAGTTTCGTTATATAACAATAAATCCACGAGAAGGGCGCGTTTTGGTTCGCCACCTAATAACAAGTGGACATTTCTCACCGCTGTCTTGGAAGCGGCCCGAGCACTCGCCCGTACCCGAGAGTTCGAGTGTATTAAATGCACCTCGGGAATCTCGCGGCAAAGTTATGTCTTTTGCTGTTTCCCAGAATTCCCCAAAATCCCAATAGACGTCCAATCTTGACAGTCCAGGCTACATTTCACGTGGGTATAATGAAAATAAGCCTGAAATCCAGAACGCTAAAACCTCCCGAGGGACCCCAAAAAAAAGAAGAAAAAATATTTTTCGTCGAAACAGAAACTGCGCGGCTAGGTACAGTACGTCGAGCTCCTATTTATGTCCATCTTCGAGAACTGGATTTATAAAGAATGTCCAAGGAATTCTATCTCGAGGCTTGTTGCTGTTCTCGTAAAAACTTGTCAAGAATTTACGATCGACAAATAGACGGTTGCGCGCGAAGTAATTTCTTGCTCGATAAAAGTTCACGTTTTCTCTCTCTCTTCTGTTTTTTTCCCTCTCCCTCCGGGCTGAGTATGTAAAAGATAAAAGGTTTTGCTCGAGGCTACATTACAGAGGAAGCAACCGAAAAATATATTCTATGAAATCCTCTCGCCGTTTTATCGGACTTGAAACATCATCGCGTGACTTTTCCATTCGAAATGCGGGTCGCGGACATTTTTGATGATCTTAATGGTACGAACGCACGTTCGGAGAAACATAAAAGCCATTGCAAGCGTGACCGAAAAAAAAAAAAATTTTGTTCCGCAGAAGGAGAAAAAGTTCAGTCTACTATATCCCGTTCGGGTTTCATGTTTCAAAAAGGAATTGAATCTTATCGGCGAATCGCGTGTCATTATCACGGTCAGGTGAGTTTGAAATTTTTACAACCCCTGACCGCTCGCCTGAAGCTCTTAATGGACGTTGGGAGCTCCAGTGACGGTGTTTCGAGGGAGAATGCAAAGCGAATCTCGAATAAATGGATATAAGGTCACCTACATATGTATATATGCCATGTGTAAGTGTATATACATATATATTTACATACATAAAGATATATGTATATAGCCACGCGTTTCTACGTTGCATACAAAACTTCATCGAAACTCTCGTTAATCAAACACCAATTTCAGGAAATCCGAGAGACATCCAGGACGTTTCGGACAATCGGAACCCTCTCTCCAAAGTCGAGTCTCGCGCAGATTCCATTTTCTCAATCGTCGCTCCGACGACTGACGAATCGAATTCTCCGTTTCCCGGGATTCCCGGATAAACTTAATTTATCTTTCGAATGCGTGCGGAAACCGAAGTAATCGGTATTTCGATAAGTTTTCAAAAAACTTTGTTTTTTTTTTTCATCTCGTTGTTTTTCTTTGACCCGATTTTCGAGTGGTCTGGAAAACACGCTTTTATATTTGTAGATATCGATCGAGGACCGAATTCTCGATGGGGAGTGAACTATTTGACCTATCGCGAACGTTAAACCATTCGCTATCCTTGTTAAGGCACTTGGCCACGAGCCAGCCAAAATGTACAGGCTTTCGGCCACGTCCTCGTCGTCTTCGATCTTTCCTGCCGTGTGTGCGATATATTGTTCATCCGTGCACGTAGATTTCCGTGCCTTATAGAGTTGGAAAGCCAGCCAGAAGCTGGCCAAGCAGTTCCGCTTTGTCAATTTTGACAAAAATCAATTCGAACCCGTAACGGGAGTAAAAAGACTTTATTTTATGTATTCTGATGGAAATGATCGGCTCATCATATTTTTTTGATATTTTGGGAGGATGCGATGGATTATTTATCCAAGCACGTATAGATTTTCTTGTACTTTGAAGTTGAATAGTCAGTTAGCTGGCCAAGCAGTTCCGGTCTGAACTCTTTTTGTCAATTTCGCCTGAAATCAACTTCAAGTCCCGATAGGAATAAATTTTTCATTTCTTACATTTTAATCGGCGAATACAAAAGCAGTATTTTCAAATCAAATTTGAATAAATTGTGATATTTTATGAAAAATATTTGATTTCAAGTTTTATTCAGTGAAATTAGAGCAAGTCTCAAGATGAGTAATTACAAAATTCGAGTCCGAAAATTTGATTGTCCCAGGGCGATCGATTGAGCCCGGAAGTGGTTGTCGGGATTCCGGCGATATCGGGAAGGTCCTGGAGAACGCGGCGAGCGATCGGCCATGAGATCTGGAACGAAGATAGTTCTCGCACTGAAGTGGAATACGTAATGAGCTCCGCGACTGTTTGCCCCTAAATTGCACTATCCTCTTTTCACGTGTCGCAGGAAGAGCCTCAGATCGCCCCAGGCACCAGATTACGCTTGTCTCTTTGTCTGAAATGTATCCGCATGAAATAGAAGCTCCTGATGCCCAACGCCATTATTCGCACATATCATTGCACACTCTTGTAGCTAAATGTTTCAGGTGAATACGGGCGTAATTTCGCTTACATTTCTCACTTCACGATCTCATCTAATTTCATTAATTTTATACAAAAATTGAGTAAATAATATTAAAAAAAGAACATACACATAACCAAAAAACAGATTAAATTAATTTTTTGACAGGGATAAATCAAGAAAGTTTCAAAATAAAATTCGAGAAAAATAAATTTGTATGTATCTTTTGATGTATGTATGTATCTGTTGAATTAAATACTCGCAAAAACACCATCAAGATGGTGTAAAAAAAGGAGGCAAGTACATTTTTTCATAGTATTGTGATAAATAGTAAAGAGATTGTCGTAATAT
>JAPYYX010001067.1:0-31787 GCA_030522605.1 Cremastinae sp. B BG-2022a | reverse complement strand
CAAATTACAAAATTAACAAAATTCAAATTAATTTGGTATTTACGATGAATATTACTGCAATTTACTGAATATTACTGGGAATTATTTCACGCACGTCACTTTGAAGTTGTGTCTCGGCAACACAAATCGCACATAACCAACGTAAAAAAACACAAATTGCTAATGTCAGTAACAGATTAAGGGAAGTAAAAAAGGAAGCCTCAGATCACATGTAATTGTCGGCCGAGGCGAATTACCTCCCTCGGTGTGTAATATACTATAATAAAAAAATTCAGGTATCAAAGCAAATAAAGAAACCATAATTTCTGAAAATTTTCTATGTATCTTCTTTAGCATGATAACAATATGTGCGTCTAAAAATAGATTTCATCGTATCGTATCGGAAATCAGAATCGTTATTGCGTAAAGTTATCATTTTTAACTATTTTTTATTTTTAAAAATATTCAGCGAAAGTAATTCTTGTAATAAAGCCACTTCGAAATACGAGGAAAATAAAATTTGTTTCTAAATAATAAAATTAATCGACTACGGATGACTGACCCGAACTTCCAATAAAAAAAGTAACTTTAATTACTCACATTCGAACCTATTATTGTCTCTGTGTGCCCAAACGCACCACTCGACTTGGGCACCACGTGGAAGTCTGGGTACGACAACGTAGTCAACGATCGCATTGTTCGTACGTTTTTCCCACTCCTTTCTCGCCTCGGGTATATAACTTGGATGCGTGAGAAAACAAATACCCTGAACTATGTCTCTCAATTGCGTATTCGAATCCATAGCGTTCACAATGCGATTTATGTGTCGTAGCGTCAATCGACATTGTCTCTTAATATTCAGATCGAGAAGCTGCATCGTGCCAGGTACAAAAGGAATTTGACCGGCTACTGCGATTATATGGCCAACCTGTGGTAATAAAATACTCGAGATTAAAAAACAATTCATTTGTTAAAAGAATTTTGTTAATTGTTGAAAGAAGAAAATACTTTAGTGACTTTATTAAAAATTTTACCGGCATGTAAAAATAGTTGCAATAAAAAAATCCTTTTGATATTTGCTACAATTATCTAATGACAGAATCTTTGGAAAATTTATTTTAGATGAATGTTTTAGATAAATAATTATGACTACTGCGATCATATTTTGATCCAAGTGAAGAGAATGTTTTTGCGAAAAATTTCGTTAATTGTTGAACGAAAAAAATTACTTTATTGACTTTATTAAACATTTTACCGGCATGTAAAATTAGTTGCAATAAAAAAATCCTTTTGATATTTGCTACACTTATCTAATAACAGAATCTTCGGAAAATTTGTTTTAGATGAATCTACCATGAATAATTATGACTACTACAATCATATTTTGATCCAAGTGAAGGGAACGTTCTTGTGAAAAAGAAATCCCGTCTTGAAAGAATATTTGCGAAAATATTAATTTGTTATTTTTCAAGCTCACGTAACGCCTTAACGAGGTTGTTCAATAAACCAATATGTTGACAATTTAATAAACAATTTGATGAAATGTTTATGACGAAAAATAATTAACAAAAACTCTGCATTTAAAATTAATTTTGAAAACAAATCTGTGAATTGTACACAAGAGGCATGTACATTTGGACGTACTTTGAATGTAATATTTCTTTATCGGTATACAGAGTGCAGTGAGAAGTCTATTAATCAGCCAGAGATCTCGTAAGGTGGTTGTATCGCCAAAGTCGATTTCTTCAGAATTTGTTGAAATTTTACACAGATGTTCGCGAATATCATACGAAAACGTGAGCAAAATTTGAATGAGTTTTACCATGTAGAAAGGGAGATATGTATTTTTTTAAATTGCAGTTTTTCGTGATCTTCCATAAGAGCCCATGTTAAATGTTGCAATTTTTAGCAATAAATATCTTTATTTCTACACGGTAGAACGCACTCAAATTTTGCACACGTTTTCGTATGATATTTGAGAAGATCTGTGTAAAATTTGAACAAATTCTGACGAAAAACAAATTTTTTATGAGTTTGCCTTTACCTAACACGGGGAAAACTTTTGATCGTCACTGTCGCGATAAAACCACCTTAAGGTAGGAGCCGCGTGAAGTTTTTGAGACAAATTTTTCTTAATAAATATCTCGACTTCTGGATGATAAAACGTCTTGAAATTTGGTATACATTTAAGTATTATCTAGGCCTATGCAAAATTTAAAAAAATTGTCTCAAAAAATTTCACGCTACTTTAAGATAGAAGTCGTGTAAAATTTTTTGAGATAGATTTTTTTTTAATTTTGCTTAGGCCTAGAAAATACTTAAATAAAAATGTATACCAAATTTCATTTTTATCTCGAAATCTATCTGGTCTAAAATCTAAAATCATAAAATAATTATTTTTATGTCAAAATATCAGGTTATTTTTTCAATCAAGCGTGAATAAAAATATCTGTCATAAGAACGTGTGTATTAGAGATGAATTTTAAAAACCAATATCTCGACTTCTGGATGATAAAACGTCTTGAAATATGGTATACATGTTGTTTTAAATATTATCTAGGCGTATGCAAAATTTAAAAAAATGTATCTTAAAAAATTTCACGCGTCTCCCACCTTAAATGCAACGAGAAATTTTGTCCCTAAACTTTAACTACGTTAAGATATTTTGTAAAGTGGGAATGCACCCTTAAATCCGTATCATTAATAATACGATAACAAATTGCGTATGAAAAAGATTAGCGTAACGTTAACAGTATTTCTACCCAACTAGGCTAAATTGCCGTAAAAACATTCCACTTCAGGAAACAAAAAATAATTAAAATACAAGATTTGAAAATTATTCACCCGTATTGCCTGCGAGTATGGACCGATACTAGCTGGTGACCAATTACTTATACTTTGTACGTGCATCGTGTGCCTTTTCAGAACCTTTTCAGTTTCGTTGACCTTCATCTCCTTATACGCAAGAGCGTCTAGAACAACGTGAACGTTTAGAGGACACTCGATGCAGACTCGAACTGGAGGATTTGGTTGCCCGAGTCTCGAGACATACACTTCGTTTATTGAAGCGTAATTCGCCATGTCCTTAACGTACAACGTCACACCGACGATGTTGGATATTTGAAGATTTTCTTTCTTCACAAGATCTGAAGCGCAAAAGGAATTAAAAATATTGAAAAATCTAAACGTATGTACTTGATCATTAAATTGAGTAACGATGATAAATTTTACCTACTGCTTAATTTATCGAGAGCCTCCTCCATTGCGAGTTTCGAATCCGTATTTTTGCCAACTATACCTCCGAACCAATACCATCCAGTCTTGTTTTTGTTCGACATAGGCGCATCTGGATATTCCTCATCATCGTATTTAATCTCCATAGGACTAGGCGGGTTGAAAGAACCTTCAATCAAAAATTGTTTCTGCATTTTTATAAAGCTTAAAATTATGTAAACTATTTTCAGAGCATTTTGAAACAAGTTCCCAAAATTTCTTAATTTTTGAAATCATACATTTTTTTAAATTATTGAAAGTTTCCTTAATTTTTAAAATTCCCTTAACATTGCATAAATGTGTGCAACGAGTTTCGTCACATAGAAACCAAAATCATTATTATTTAAAACATGAGAGCTTTCAATATGGACTCTTATCAAAAATAGCGAAAACGTTATATTTTGGACAATATATATCACTATCTGTTCGCAGTTAAGCAACCCACAATGTTCAACATGTTTCGTATGATATTACAGAGTCCTGCATATTTTCAAGAATTTCAATGCAAAAATCGTTTTTACGCGAAATTGAAATTTTGTGTAAATATTCTTCATCATCATTAAAATGCATGTGTGCAATTTGAAAGTATTTTACTTTTTAGAAAACAAAATATCTTTTGATAATTACAATTTTTCCTGACCTTCATAAGAGTCTACGTCAAAATCTGCTATAAGAAACAAGAGTTAATTCGGAACGGTTGCAAAAATCTGAAAATTTGACCAGTCACTGATAATAGAATTCTAATCGTTTTGTGCCAATTTCAACTCAATTCACTAAATAGTTTAAAAGTTATAACAAATTGAATATTATACGTATTCGAAATTATAATGAGTTATAAATATCGAAAAAACGGTAGTAGTTACTCGTACATTTTTTCTCAAGATGTTTAAATATTAAAGAACTTTTCTGCCAAATTTTATCAACTTGAAATTTTTTCTATCAGTACACATAAAAAATGTTGAGAACAGAGTTTAACCAATTCTGTCTAATAGTTTTTTAAATTGTTTAAACAATAAATAATATGAAATTGTTAATAAAACGTTAGCAAACTATCGAGTATCATTGTAAATAACATCATACAAAATTTCAACTTTTCAACAAAAAAACGAAGACTACATTTTAAAAATTCATTATGAAAAAGTGACTTCTGTCAGGGATTCTATTTCCAGTTCATTCTTAAAGTGGAGCATGCAATGTCGTGGTGCAACGAATGAAAGGAAAAAATACGGCTCAAAACGACCCAGTATGCATCCGAAGGGTAAAACTTGCAACATTCTGTCATTTCAGGTATTTACGAAATCAAATTTTGCAGTAATTTCCTGTACCGGAGTTTGATGTTTTTAGGCTCTTGTTATCATTTTCGCGCTCCTCACTGTCATCGTCTGACAAATTGCAACCGTCCTGAAGTTCAGGACCTACTATCTCTGCAATATAATCATGAGGACCTTTTATCGAAACTCCTCTGAGTCTCTCATGCAGCGTAAGATTTTCCACTCCATTCTGCAAAAAAAAAGTGTAATTACATTTTTGATCTTTTATCTCTGGCTTTGATTAAAAAAAAAAAATTAAGCCATATTTCAAACAGCCTCGGGATTAAATCCCATAATCTGGAAAAAGCTGCTTTCGTCTCTTATCTGCAGTACACTCACATTCTTGTCTTGCAAATGTATCTTCTTGAAATTGAGGTACCCAACCGGTGCAATCTTATCATTAGAGACCACGCTCTCGTACTCGTCTCTTGAAAAAGATAAAAAACAATTTGAAGCAATATTGAAACAGTGTCCGAAATAATTGCCAAGTTTTCGACGAACAATAATATTTTTTCTTTCGTCTCTAGGCTTATTTTTTTAATAATTCAAACTTTTAGAACATATAAATCTGCATTATACGCAGAAACTTACATTATGATGCTTTTAACGAACAGCGGGCAGTCTAATGTAAAAGTTTCATATTCCCCTCCCTCTCCGCACACGTTCACCCCGTACATGTCACTCTGCAGATAAAACGAATGACCCGTGATAAACCCCCTGACACCGCTCGACCTTTGTTTCATTTATTTTTATTTTATTTTTTTGAATCATTCGAGAGATATTTTACTGTTATCCAAATCTAATACACATGTACACATGCGAATACGTAATTTTCGACTTTTGTACTTTTTCTTCATGGACAATCACGAATGTACTGAATGTATAAACTGAGTAACAATATTTGCAGTAGCGTGTCACTTCTATGAATCACGCTGTTATTATTTTCAGTGCATTCCGTCGAAAATAAATAACGCAAGATATCCATCGTTAACGATGTCTTTCAATGATATCGCTCGTTCATGAAACTTGAATATAAAAAAAATGAGTGTGTGGCATACACACGCTATTGAATTGAAAACTAGTATTTCTAATTTTTCATATTAGTTATTTCTCCGATTATATTCACTGAACCTATTTCAATTTTTGTGAAAAATAGCAAGTTAATATTTTCGATTAAACTGTATAATATTATATACATACTTTTCATTTTTCTTTAATTTTTCCAAACAATTTTCTTCGTATGATTTTATTTTTTCAATTATTTTCAAGAAACGATAAAATATAATACTATTATCAGTATAACTACATCAAATTCTTCAGAAAGTCTGCACTATGCAAATCGTATAATATTGTTTTTAGTTAATCATTGTATATTTCGAGTAGAAAATATATTTTTTTAAATATAAAGCACTATATTAAAATGTTTTTTAAAAAACGTGCCTACTGTTTTCATCATCTTCCGATGAATTCATGATTTTGAATATGTATTTTATGCTCTTCAACTTTTTCAACAATAAATCAGATGAAATCGTATTTTAGTTAATCATCAATACATAGCGAGTCAATGATTTTGTTTAACTATCATGTAAATATTTTTTAAAAAATCTTGCATTTTTTCTTTTGATTTTTTTGTTTCGACCAATCACGTTTCTTGTGATTGGTCGATATGTTTAAGAGACAGAAATATAGAAAGAAATTGAGAGAGAGGGAGATCTCTATCCATCTCTCTCTGCCCGGTCTCGATATATGAACCCTAATATTTTTGTAGATATGCTCGCAATAGAAGAGAGAGAGAGACAGAGTAAGGGTAAACGAGTGCCGACCTCCTAACGTTGCCTCTTTCTTTTAACACTCATGTTTCAATGAAAGAGGAAAAGACCGAGAGAGAGAGAGAGACGAGTATCGGCGTCTATGCTTACGAGAAAAGAAGGACAAAGAGAGGATCTCGGAAGCTGTATAATTACAGGTCTACAGTAGCCGTTACCTAAACAGCGTTTCATAAACATTTGCGTGACCCCGGATAAGAAGTTTTCACTTGAAAAAATATTCTTTTTTGTTGAATTCACGTTAATTTCGAAACAAGACGTCGTCCGATAGCAGCACCTCCCAAAATAAATTGCGCGAAAATTAGGATACAACCGGAATGATATATGCGAGCACTGTTGCTCCGTGAAATTGGAAGTTTTCCAATTCAGGTGAGCGCACTGACGCGTTCTACGACGTCCCTCACCTCTCTCGTTCAATCAACGATCCTCTTTCCGCGTTTTGATGAGCAGAAAGAGTCGCGTATTAGTCTCGAGAGTTATAATATTGAAGTGTCGGACTCACTATAATGCCAAGGTGATGCTGCATTTCAGATATCGATTTGCCCAGATGCTTCGGTTCCAAGCCCTGAGCCGCAACTTTTATTATTACAGCGTTTACCGAACACTCGACCATTTCTTTGAGCAACTCGTCCTGATCCCGTCGCCAGAGATAAGCCAGTGAAACGAGGCCCAATCTGCTGCATCTGTTGAAATAATAAATGAAATATTAAAACGTTTTATGTCCAACTTTCGAAACCTTATTTATTTTTCTATTTATGAAGTTTAATTGCGACTATTATAATTACACATTTTCAACGCGAATTCGCTGATAGTCGCTGAGAATAGCACCTGAAGCAACAGCATCTATGTTTTCTTTTTCCTGCAAATAAAAATCGTACACTATTTAATGAGTTATAGTACATTAAAATTGAGCTATTTTTTCTTATGCCTAAATTAGTAGAAATATAAATATAATATTAAAAAATATAAATATTAAAAAAAAGAGTACGAGGTTTGAAAAATCTTTAAACATGTAGGCTGAGATAATCATATTTTCTTCATGTGTTCTTATGAGAAGTGCAATCACCATTAATGAATGTTTTGACTTCTATATGCTCAATAGGTTCGAAAATTGACCTAATGGCATCGAAAATTTCACATTTCTTATGCTAATTCTAAATCGGATTTTTTACCAAAAAAACTACTGAAATTTACAAATCTTCTTGCATATTTCAGACAGAAAAAATGAACATTCTGATCACTTAGTATGTAAATATTTCTGTTAAAAATGTGAATATTTCTACAAAATAATACGTAAACTATACAAAAATCACTTCTAATAGGAATTCGCAACCCTGTTTGTACTTATTTCAACAATCATATTTATTTATTTTCAAGTGAATTTTCATTTATTATTATTATGAAATTACGAGAATTCGTTGATGTAACAAAATGTAAAATTACTTTTATTCGAGGAAAAAATACATTTTTAATTTTTAAGTAGAGAAAAATTCAATTCAATTATTTTCAAATCCATGAGCTCTGGTAAAAAAAGCTCCCGTTAAAAACTTACACTCCACAATAAAATATGTGTACTCTTCATTTCATAATGCAATGGCAAATAGTGATGGTAACTCGAACTTACGATCTGTTACATGTTTGAATTTGCTGATAATTTTAAGCTTCATTCCGCAATATTGGATATACTTTTTACAAAAAAATGAATTTTTTTTAGTGTACAGAAAGAATTGTTAAAAAAGTTAAATTGTAATCTCTATACCTGTTTTACGTTTTTCTAATGCTGGAAAAGAAATCCAATATCCAGAGAAAAATTTTTTCCATAGTTTATGATTCTCAATTTATTGAATAAAAATTAGCAACTATTTAATGTAACGTAGATAAAATCAATAGCTAATTTTATGTCTTCATTATCTCTTTTGCCAAATCATTACCAATAATATTAAAAAAATCGTTTGTTTTTATTTAAGGGCAATGGCAGTCACGTGACCACCCAGATTTCGTAAATTACGAATTTATCAATTAATAAATGAATCGTCATCAAAAATTGGACCAGAGCGTCGTTCTTTGGATCGAAAAGAATGTATCGCTGCTTTTTTGAGCTGAATTTTGCAATATTGAGGGAGAAATCCGTCGAGAAAAAATTTCACTCGCACTGACCCCTTGTAATTTTTCTTAATTTTTACGTACTTTTAGGAAAGAAAATTTGTTTTATCATTTTCAATATTTTTTTAAATTTTATATTTCTTAAAAACTGTTTAGTACAAGTTGATAAAATTTGGCAAAACGAGTCTTTAATATTTAAACATCTTGGGAAAAAAATGTACAAGTAACTAATACTGTTCTTCGATATTTATAACTTATTATGATTTTGAACGAGTATAATATTCAATTTGTTATAACTTTTGAAGAATTTAGTGAATTGAGTTGGATTCGTACAGGAGTATTAGAATTATATTATCAGTGACTGGTCAAATTTTCAGATTTTTGCCACCGTTTCGTGTTATCTCCAGTACATCTTTAAACTTCACGAGTACCACAAAATAACCGGACACTTCTTTAATCAGGTAAAAAAAACATTTTTTCATCATTTATTTATTTTCAGTCATATGGACTCTCAAAATAACAACTTCAGCAAAATCCTGATTCTGCTATCTTATTATAAATTCTTCATTTTATTCAACTCCTATTTCCTAATTTTCACAGAACGTTGTCCATTTTCTTACCTTTACTTTAGCCAGAAGCCTGTAGAGATCTTCGACCTCGTCGTCGGCAGTGGGCAAGTAATGTTTCTCCCTCATGCTACACCTACCAAAGGTCGGTTCACGATACATGGGTAAACCCATGGCTTTGCTAATGTATTCGACTCCCATATGACCCACCGTTTGGTACATGAACGAGTCCAGCTCGTCTAAATAAGATTACAATATTTTTAAGTGCGAAATCATTGAAGCAAATAAAAAGTATATACTACGTAAATAGCAAAATGGATAGATGAAGAATCTACATAGTTAGGGAGTAAGAAAATAAGTAAAAATGAAGGAGAAGATAACTAAGATAAAGTGAATGGTGATTTTCTTTACCCTTTCCAACAGGGTACAAATTAGCCAGGGCCACAATATCATGACCCGCAGCTACACATTGCATCATGTTGAAACAAGAGTCCTTGCCGCCACTGACCAATGCCACAACCCTCATGTCTCTTGGATGAGGTCGATTCGGAATATTGTATGTGTATCAAATTTTTTTTCGAAGGATGCTCTAATGAGTAGTCTACGGCGAAGTTGATCCAAGTCAAAACTATTATTTCTCACACGACCATCTATTAATGACAAGAATATGTAATTAGTGACATAGAGAAAAGAAAACCTAGAATATTGCAAAAACTTTTAAAACACGCATTTTTTTATTGTTCTATGTACAGAAATAAATATCTAAGGATAATCTTTTTTTTATTTAAAAATAATCATTAATTGTTTATCAATTGTATTCAGTGTAGAGTAATTAAGATGTTTAAAAATTTAATTAGTGTCATGCACGCTGAGTATAAGTCAAAGTATCAAAAGTTGCAAAGTACTTTTCAGTAACTGCTCATTTTTCTATTTTTGAATAAAATGAAGTGATAAATCCAGGCTTTAATGAATGCTAGTGGATGTTTATCATATGCTACGATTTTGATTATCATTAAACTAAAATAAGTATCTGAGCATAATTTGTTTTAACAATTTGTATCACAGATGTTAGGTGCAATGTGAGTTTACTACTTTAAAGAAACTGCATCGCTTTGGCTATCGTTTTTATTTCAAATAATAATTCTTAAAAATGTATTGACAAATGAATTACTGCATTAAGTGCTGATTATACATAAATGGATAAAAAAATAGTTGAACAACACGCTTTTGTAATTAGTAAATTTAATTTTTATATTTTTTAAATAATGTAGGTGCAATTGGATGAATGCTGACTAATTTATAAACAAGGGACAGTTTATTTTATTATTTTATTGTTTATTCTATTTATTATATTATGTTTATTTTATTTAGTTTATTATATTATATATTGTTTTATTTTTAAAGAAATACTTATTGCAATGCAATACTTTGATAAAGATTATTTATCATTGGTTTTTTATTTGAAGTAATTAAATAGAAAATTTCGATAAATTGAAAATAACATATTTGATACTAAAAGTGAGTAAAAAATCAAGAAATATTTAATGCATTCTCTCACATTTTATCAAACGAATTCTGTTTCTAAGGAAAGTAAAATCAGATAATTAATAACTATTCCCTTCAATATTAACGAATGTAACAGTCAAATAAATATGCAAATGATCGTATGTAAAATGCAGATATGTAAAATGACAATGATTTGCAAAGTTATTCTACAAATCAGTATTGAAGCATTGTTCACAACTTTAATACTTTTTTTCAATGACTTTTACAAGCAGTAACAGTGCCACAATTGTTTTACTTTCTCATACATTGTTTATTGATAACAATATTCAGTAGAGAAATTGTGGGCACTATAAAAATAAAGCTGTTATCTTTTGTGCCCAATTTCTGTTAAAAATTATCAAGAAAAATGTAGATAATATAGATTCAGATAAATTTTAAGCTCGTATATTCAACAAATTTAAGTAACTCAAGTATCTACATGTGTTGAGTATAGTTAGAAGTATAATTAACATTAACAAAATTTATATATTGCAGTTAATATTAGGTTTTTGATGATTATGATGTGAGAAAAGTCAGATCAGTGCATCTTTTCAATTTCCTCAAAAATGCAATTACAATTGCAAAGTTCTAAAACAAATATTGCACCCTACGAAAATTCTTTGCTGCTATTACTCTTTATTTCTAAACATAATCAAATTTAAAAAAATTTTTTCAAATAAGAATAAATTAGCTACTTCATGTCGAGTGAGATTATAAGTCATTAGAAAATATTTAAAACCTATATCTCCAATCAAACAATTACATTTCTTGAGACTTAAAAAAAAATGTAATTAAGAAAAGAATGTTATGAAACATGTAAAAAATTGCAAGAAAAATTAGAATCTAAATGAATATAATCTTTTTTAATTATACATCACAACTGCTCAGTTCATGAACGAGAATGCTACTACATAAAAATCAATTATTATTGGTATTTATTTATAAGAAAAAAATTGGGTTCTTTTTGAAATGGTTAGAGACGCTTTGTATATTTTGTGGTATTATTCTAACATGTATAAAATATTTTGTACCATATCTGGCAATGAATAGTTTCAAGTCATGTACATCCAGGGTTTATAAAATTTCACATTGCGTCTTATGGAAAATTTGCATTAATGTTCTGAACATAGACAAAAAATAGTCACTGATCTGTACATTTTTTTCATACATTTCATAAATATGCTCCGTGAGCAGTGCAAAATTGGAAAATGGTTGAATATTTCATCTTTAATTTTAAATATTTGATCAATGTGAACTTCCAAAATTGATCAAACAATACTATAAAACTGATAATTGATATTGAATCTAATACAGTAAAAATTCAAAACTTTTTGATAAAAACATGAAATAAAAAATTTGCAAATTTACTTGTCATTATTGTCAATTATACTCTCAATTTCGTATTTGGTAATTAAGCCCAGCATTTTGTCTTATAAAGAAGAATCAGTTGTTTGTATCACTACCCAATGTGAAAGAAAAAAAAAGAGAATGTTAACATGCTTTTGCAGTGGAACATAATGCAATTGTTTATGATTTTAACTGTAGTAGAGTAAAAATGTTGGATAAACATTATAGCAAAAATTTGAAAACTGCCACAAAATTGGTTAAACAATACAATAAAACTATTTTAAAAAAAACAAAAGTCAATTGATATTTAATCTAATAAGTAAAAATTTTCGATAAAAAAATGAAATAAAAAATTTGCAAATCTACTCGTCTTTATTGTCAAGATTATACTGTTCATTTCGCATTCATTAATTGAGCCCGACATTTTGTAATATGAAGAAGGATCATTTGTGTCACTGTCAAATGTGAAAGAAAATGTGAACCCATTTCGTAATAGAAGATAATTCAATTGTTTATGATTTCAATTGCAGTAGACTAAAAATATTGGATAAACATTATACCAAAAAATTTGAAAACTGCTGCGACACTAATTTCAAACGTATGTGAATACAATCCAAGTTTCTGATTTTAAATGTGTCCAAGTTTTAGTTACAAAATTTTTCAGTTACAATATTTTAACAATTTGCACCTGTAAAATCACAGAAAACTTATCAACAAAGTTCAAAAATCTAATTTTACACTTTACATGATTTTACAGCTCAAATTTGAAAATATCGCAATCGAAAAATTTTGTTGCCGAAACTTGAAAACAAGAAACTTGAATCGTCTTCACGTACCTTGACTTCACAAAATCCCCTTTTTTATTATCAAAAATACACATCGCAATTGTAAAGTTTTTAAACGACTTTCCTATCGCAGTAAAATGATTTATTCTCGTTAGTTTTAATTTTTAGATAATTAAGCGCAAGATTGTTAAAATAAAAAGAATAAAAAGAGCTGTCATGTCGTATGCCACATATAAACAAAAGAACTAAAAAAAGGTATGAATAACAAGTATTTGTAACAAACCAACTGAATTTGTTGTATATTCGAAGTAAATGAAACAAAAATGTAGTTGACTGGACGGAATGCCGAACTTTACTGGGCTCGCTGCGTTTATCTGACCGAAAAGAGGAAAGACGTGTACATCGAGGCTAACTGATACTGACACATTGCGAGAAAGAAATAATTTTCCACTTTAACGAGATAATATCGTCAGAGAAGAAAAAAAACGAGAAATGATACGCGAGGATCAAAATAGTATAACAAGTAGCAGAGGAGAGAGGGACTTTTTGTTGGTTAATACCGGAAAATGGAAATACTACGAACAATACGGGATGTCAGATTTACCGCTTGTCCGCGATATTCGTCAAAAAATAAGATTCAAATTTTAATGTAATATTAATTTTGGCCATTGAAGCGAATCACTGTATAAGTTTTAATATTTACATTAAAATTGTGATGACGAAAGTGTCCCCTGCCACACGACAAAGTCCATCGGTGACTGATGTTCCGTAGGGTGCTGCCGCGGTGTACCCAAGCGGTGAACTAACTCGGATTTAAGGTTACGAACGTAACCGCAAATTTTTGTTAAAATCAATTATTAATCAACATCAGGATCAGACTTTTATCAAAATAACTGATCAATTTTCATCTTACAACCATCGTAATATCTTTTTTTTTCCCAAATATTCGAGAAAATAACAAACCCCAATGAAAGGAAATATCCTCGGATACAACTTCGTGCGACCGTAGTTTCGCTGTGACGTCACCAATGTGTTTCAATGTATCGGGTGTCTAGCAACGATAGATCCAAATATTTCTTTTACCAATAAAAAAAATCTCAAGAGGGATAAAAATTCTTCATATTTTTCAAGATTCAACATCAAACGAGTTTTATTATTTATATTTTGATTAAATTTGTTTTCTCACTTCGAAGGGTCGAGGCTTCACGTTTTCATAGATCACGTGATTTGTCGAGATTAAACCAATCACAAGCCGTACATATCATCTCTGAAACCAGGCAGATATTTCACCTTTTGTAAATAACTTGGAATACAACTAAACCTGTATTTTTATAAGAAAATAATATAATACTTAAAAGCTATAAAACGCAGAGAAATCATGAAATTTCCGCGTGTGTTTTTGATCGATTTTATAAAATCCAACGTACAAAATTCATTGCATATGGGTGTTGAAAAGATCGCGCTATAGAAGCGCTACCTTTCAACTTTTTCTAAATAATTGCGAATAAAATACTTTTGCGATACATGAACGCAATGAAACCCTCGAAAGGGGAGAGGACACAGTGTAATTTCGGAAAACCCTTGTTTTCACAAAAGAGACACTATTCAATTTTAGAACAGCTCCTCCCCCCGATTTTTCTTTTGCCAGGGTTTCCCCACAGTTTTATACACACACACTCGCAAAATATGCTCGGGCAATATATACATATATACACATGTATAAATTGAACGAATGAGCGTTCGAGAAGTAATAAAAAGATCGCGATCTCCGCTAATCTTAAAAAATTGATGAAAATTGTAAAATCGATGAGAAACATGAATCGGAAAATGGGAAATGGATAGTTGAGAAAAAAAATGATAAAATAACAAGTGGAACGAAAATTGACTCTATCGAGGCATGTCAGGTTGAAGCGTCAATTTCGAATGTATATGAGAAAAAATTATGTACCGAGAGCATTATATATATATATATATATATATATATGAAGGCCATTTTTATTCCGACGCTTCGGGTCGTTCGACCAATGAGCGCTCGCTCAAGCTATCGGCGCCATCTTTTATATACTTTCGCTACGGTCGCACGAAGCGGCATCACCAGTGTCGTGTTTGCGGGCCCAGGTTTCGCGTACGCTACGCAAGGTGCGGTTTCGATGTATTACACTTTCTTTTTAAGAGTTTAAGACGTTTTTTTTGGCTAAAGAGGAAATTTATTTTTCTCGCAATATTGACCGACTCGTTGGAGTTTGTCGGAACGAAAGAAAAAAAATGGTTCTTGCCGAAAGAAATTCGGAAAACGTGAGAAACGGGCGAAGATCGAGAGGTCCCAGCCCCAATGGACAGACGGAGTCCTCCAGTGAGGAAGACGGTGGTAGGTTTCACTTTATTACTTTCCAAAACCCTTTTTATCGGATAAAATCAATTTTTCCATTTTACAAATCTCGTCTTCGAAAAATTACGATTCCTTTCGATCAATTTATTTTCTATCTGAATACGCGATTCAATCGATGCAATCGCTTATCGATCGTTCAGAAAAAAACTCGAAGCGGAGCTTCAAACAGCGCGCCCCAATTTCTCGAGTTTTTTGAAAATTATTTTATTACGAAGCATCCTTGTTGCGATTATTTTTCAATTCATTATTTTTTTTTATTCGTATTTACTAATGTACGTTTGGATTTTGAATCTAAATATTGCCAGAATTTTGCCTCTCCATACATTATGTGTGAAGCATCTTTATTCTATTGCACTCCGATACATGAAACAAATTATTTTAAAGTTCCAGCTGAAAAAATTCGTGTTGGCCGAGATTATCAGGTCCTCGTGCCTGATCTTGTTCCTGTCGCTGGTAAGATCATCTATTTTTACCTTCATTAACCCTTAAGAGGAATCGCAACCCTCGAAGTTATTAGGTTTCGTAGGACTCGGATTTCTCTCTCAAAATCAAATAATTAAAGTTGAAAAAATTACAGTATATTCGTTTTGATCCCAAGAATTGTCCGCCGGTCCAAATTTTCATGAGAATTTACTTATTGATTAATAAAAAAATTTTAAAAATCAGACAACAGCTTTCTCGCAGGAGACGAGTCCGTTGTTTGTTTATTTTTTTATTAATTGATAAGTAAAATTTTTTCATGAGTTTCATGAAAATTTGGACCAGAAGACAATTCTTGGAGTCGAAAGGAATTTACTTTAATTTTTTGAAGTTTAATTATTTGATTTTGAGAAAAAAGTCCGAGTCCTTCGAAATTTGGTTTGTCACGTGGTTGTGATTGCTCTTAAGAACAATCACAACCCTCGAAGTTTTTAGGTTTTGTAGGACTCGAATTTCTCTCTCAAAATCAAATAATTGAAGATGAAAATATTACAGTATATTCCTTTCGATCCTAAAAATTGTCCTCTGGTTTAAATTTTTATAAGAATTTACTTATTGATTAATAAAAAAAATAAACAAGGATAGAGCAACAGCTTTCTTGTGGGAGACTTGCCTGGTTGTTTTTTTTTTATTAATTATTAAGTAAACTCTCATGAAAATTTGGACCTGTAGAGACTTCTTGAAGTCGAAAGGAATTTACTCTGATTTTTTGAAGTTTAATTATTTGAGAGGAAAATCCGAATCCTACGAAATTTGGATGGTCACGTAATTGTGATTTCTCTTAAATATCTGAAGAGTTATGTATGGATTTTTTAATATTTTTTTAGACCGTCGACTTGATCAGCTTTCGGACAGAGCTCTTCTTGTTTGGTCACCCACCGTGGATATACCTGATCAAAAATGTAATTATGAATCTGTTTCATTTACCACCTTTTGAAATATTTAATAACAAGTGCATCGCTAGTAAGTATATTTAAAAATTAGAGAGAATGTAAATCGTCGGGGTAATTTACTTAAAGTTAACCCTTTTTCTTAAAATATGCATTAATGTACTTTAAGAATGTACTGGAAATAATTCGAAATGGTGACAAAAAACGGAAAATTTAACCAGTCATTGATTCTAATGCTTCTGTGCAAATTTCAACTCAATTCACTAAATCATTTAAAAGGTATAACAAATTTAATATTATACGTATTTGAAATTATAATAAGTTACAAACATCGAAAAAATGGTAGTAGTTACTTGTACATTGTTTCTCAAGATGTTTAAGTATTGAAGAATCTTTCTGTCAAATTTTATCAACTTGTACTAAACAATTTCTAAAGAAATTATCCACTTATATGATAATAAAATGAATTTCCGTCTCTAAACTTACGCAAAAATTCATCAAAACGATGGGATTTTGTTGATATTTTTTTCTAGCATCGTACACATAAAAATGTTAATAACCGAGTTTGAACAATTTTGTCTAAAATTTTTGTTTTTTAATTGTTTAATCAGTAAATAATATGAAAACTCTGAATAAGACGTTAGCAAACTATCGAGTATCATTATAAATAACATAATACAAAATTTCATCTTTGTGACAAAAAAAACGAAGACTAAATTTTAACAATTCATTGATATGAAAAAGTCACTCTTGTTGGGGACTGTATCTCTAGTTCATCCTTGAACAATTGAAATTTGAACCATACTTTCTTAAAAAAATACTGACATCTCTCTTTGAAAAGAAACATGTTTTTATTGTAAGTTATAGGAATACAATTTTTGTTACTAAACTTGCACCTACATACTTTAATTAGCATTCTTATTAATTATAATTGAAAGCTCTAATGTTTTAAGAATTCGCATCTGATAGATTATTATTTGAGAAGTATTTTAACATAAACTGAAACTTACTATGAATTCAGTTAAGAACAAAGAGGGTTATTTGCCAAGCCAAATTTTTTCTATGTTTGAAATATTGAAGTTATTTCAAAAGCCCAATTTTAAGGTGATGTTCAAGTCATCTACTTGGTAAAAATCCTGCTAGCAAAGTTTGTTGGAAAAAATAGAATTTTCAAAAAAAAAACAACCGCATTGTTTCCTTTTCATTACAGAGTAATGTGATACTCTTTTTATTTCATGAAAAATTCTGAAAAAATAGTGAATCCGTTTTGCATCTGTCCTACTCACATGCGTATCAGTTAAATATCACTTCAGGGGAGTTAAGTTAAGAGCAATGCAAACCAAAAGTTACTTTATTTCGGAAATAACATATTTATTAATTAATGAGTGAGTTCTCATCGAAAAGTGGACCGTATCGCCATTCCTTGGATCAAAAAGAATATATCACCGCTTTTTTGAGCTGCATTTTTCAATATTGACGGAGAAATCTGTAGAGAAAAATTACGAGGGAATGGCGCGAGTAAAATTTTTTCTCTATAGATTTCTCCTTCAATATTGAAAAGTTCAGCTCGAAAAAGCGGTGGTACATTCATTTAGATCCACAGAACGGATGTACGGTCCTATTTTTGATGACAGATGATTTATTAATTGATAAATCCGTAATTTACGTAATCAGGGTGGTCACGTGGTTTCCATTGCCCTTAAGACTACTCAACACTTTGAATGCTTATTATTAAAGATCAATACAATATTTAGGTGCAATGCTCAAAATTTATCCATGTTACTCTTTTTACTTCAAGATCTCAATCCATTGTATTTTCATGAAAAATTGGATTTTTGACAGACTAACATTGGAGAGAAAAGTAATGCAATTTTTATTTAGATTACATATTAGACAGGGGATAAATTTTGAGAAATAAAATTCAAATTTCAGCTAAATTTGGTATCAATGGTACTGAAAGATCAATACCTATGGCATTCAGGCATAAAAACCTTTTCTAAAGTTGTTTTTGAGACTTAAAGACTTGAACAAGGATTGTGAATTGAAAATCCAAATATTTCTAATAGTTTACTCGAATAATGTTCAGAAACGAATGCTCACCCACAAAACCATAATGCTTAAATTAATGCAAACAATGATGCATGACTTCTAAATTTGTACGTATAACATTGCAAAAAAAATCTCTGAAGATACTATTTTTCAATGTATTCTCAAATCCTTAGTCAATTCAGAAAAAAATGTATTTCATATTTCAAAAAATATTTTGTTGAAACGTTATCAAAGTTAAAGAAATTTAGGCTTTTTGATCATTATTTTTTGACACGGCTGCCAGATCGAATCAATGATATATAAAAAATAAATAAAATAATAAAAATCATAATTCACAAGTTCCAAACTTGTAGTCGGACTTTTAATTTAATTGTTGAAACAATAATTGTTACGAAAGTAAAAAAAAAATTATCGAAAATTATCAATTTTGAAAAATTTTTTAATGGTAATTTATAAAATTTAAAAAGTTTATGATAGAAATAGTGAGTTTGAGTACTATATGCATGTCTAAGGAAGAACGTTTTCAAGAATGTTGCACTTTACGGTCATGGAACCGAAGTATTGTATTTTTCTATGTTCAATTATCAAAAATATCTAATTTTTCACGGTAGCTGATCAAATTTTCAAGATTTCATACGAAAGTTAGTGAATATTGGAAATACATGTTTCATGACAAGAAAATTTTCACTATTTGTTTACGCAACATACTATAAATTCTGTTTTACGAAATTAAATCTGGCTCCTCTACATTTCAATCTATGATTTGCGTTCCGTGTATTTCTTAATGGTACATGTTTATAACTTTTTTATTTATTTAAATTAATATTTTTATTTAAATATTTATAATTTAAATAATTTTAATTAATATAAAAATTAAAAAATTTTAAATCATAGTATATGAATTTTTATTGAGACTATCATTTTTAAATAAGTTTTTTTTTTCAATATCATGAATTCAATATATATACTCGAAAAAATGGAAATATTTTTTATGGTGTCACAAGATATGTTAAAAATTGTTATTTTGTTAACAGATTTTGCACTCCGTACTATATGATGTTGAAAATTTAGACACAAAAAATCTTTGTTGCTTGAAATTTTACTCGTAATTTACAAGTAGACATTTTTTTTACTTTGACGTTGTAGTTGGTGCCCTAAGCTATTAACATATCCATAAAATTTGTAGAAAAAAGTGTTACGATGAAAGGGATTAATGGAGTTACCAATTTTTGAACACGAATGAACAATTCTCTGATTTTCCAGTGGACGAATACATTATTCTGGCAAAGGAGAAATATGGTTACAATGGCGAACAAGCTCTTGGAATGCTTTTCTGGCATAAACACAATTTGGAGAGAGCTGTACTGGATTTGGCGAATTTCACTCCTTTCCCAGACGAGTGGACAGTGGAAGATAAAGTTTTGTTCGAGCAAGCCTTCCAATTCCATGGTAAAAGTTTTCATAGAATACGACAAATGGTAAGTTGAAAAGATATTCTAATAAGAGCTTTTAGTTGATGAAATTGTAATATTATTTGATCTTAAATTGATATTTTGATATTAATTAAAAACTGAATATTTCAGTTGCCGGACAAATCAATTGCAAGCCTTGTAAAGTATTACTACAGTTGGAAAAAGACGAGAACCCGAACGTCGCTGATGGATAGACAAGCGAGGAAATTGACGACCGGTGGAAAGGAAGGCGAGAACGGAAGTGAAAACGGCAGTGAATTAGGTTCAAATACGGATAGCGAATCCGAAGAAAAAGTAAGACTTTCGTAAAAAGCGAATTTCCATTTTTCCCTCATGAGTGTATTTTTTCATCAATGCATGCCATTTGTCGGGTTTTGTTCATTCATTTGTTTTTACTCGCGAATGACAACAGATTGAACGAACTTTTCGTAATAACGGTTCTCGCGCGATGATCGTTTCATCGAAATGATACGGACGTTGCGCTTCGTGTAAATTTGCACCGTGAAGGAATCGTCGTGTGCAAAAAATGTATCCACACGTAAACGATTCGCCGTGGGTTTAAAGGATGTCGATATTTCGATAACAAAATTCAAGACTATAAAATTATCGACGCCGATTCCCTTGAATTTTCGGTTTGACGTGAGAATGGATCCGCTGGAGGGAAAAAAGATTTTTCGTGTCCGCACAACGAAACGAGCGTCTTTTAAAAATCGCATTCCATTCGAAATTTCTTTCATCCAATTTATATAAAGTTGATGGAAGTTACGTGAACTTGGTCGTTCTGTCACCGCTTTTCCGAAAATCTGATTGGCTCGCGATGACGCGAGTTCGTTTGACCAACTTCATTTTTTATTCTATCTGAAATTGGGTAGAATTTTAACAACTGTGTCGAAGATCGATCAATATTCAAATCGTGTGAGAAATACAAAAAAGTGAAAAGAATTATCATAAAGAAAGGAAGAAAGGAGATAAATTATCAAGAAAGTCGTTTGGTGGAGAGTATTGATGGAGAATAAAAAAATATAAGAAGATTGAATGATAAATATCAAAACATATGGGTCATTTCGTGTCAAATCGACAAATGATTGGAATCCGTTCCGATTTGGTTTAATTTTAGTGGGAAGTTTTCTTTCATCGTGAAACAAAGTTCTACTAAAGAGAAACAATTTTTTTTAAAGTTATGGAAAATTCAAAATTTCGTTATTTTTCCTATCTTTCTAGTATTTTTTTTGAGTGTCTATTGTTGTGATACAAAAAACTTTAAAGAGAATACTTGAGGCTATGAAAAATGATGCATTTCAAGAAAAAATTTTAAGACTTTAAATTTTTCAAAATCGTCGAAGTTGACTATCGACATCAAATTTTCAGCTCAAATTTCTTTATATTGCACTCTTTACATATCTAAAGAAATCCTGAAATTTGCAGAATCGTGTTTTTTGTTTTTTCAAAAATATGAATTTAAAAAAAATTCATTTTTTATTTTTTTACCTTCCCAGTTAACTTAAATTAACCAAGTACGTGATTAGTAAATCTTGAGCAGTAAAAAATCTATCTCATTGTATTAGAATGTAAAAAGTAACATAAGTGAAATTGTATTCTTATTGTGTTGAGTTGGAAGTGAAGCGAGATGAGGAGTGCCACATTACACCATGCAATTATCTACAACTAAAGTTTTTTTTATCGAGGGTGGCCATAACACTCAGCGGGTTCAAAATTATATAATCATGTGTTTGATTAATTACACTTCACTAGGAAGTTAAAAGAATGGAAAATAATTTTCGACAAAATTCATTTATTTGAAAAAACAAAAAACGCCATTCTGAAAATTTCAGGGTTTCTTCAGATGTGTGACTGGGGTATTACAAAAAATTTGAGCCCAAAAGTTAATGTTGATAGTCCATTTCGATAACTTTGAAAAATTAATAATTTTGTAAATTTGGCAAATCTCAATCTTTTTTCGAAAAATATTTTTTTTGATAGCTCAAAATATTCTCTTCAAAAAATGTTTTTCGTAGCTACAATAGTTTCCGAGATCTCCAAAAAATAAATTTGAAAAATAGTGGAAACAGTGAAATTTTGAGTTTTGAAAAACTTTTGAAAAATTTTTTTTTTCCCTTGTTAGGATTTTGTTTTATGATGAAAGAAAACTTTCCACCAAAATTCATCTAAATCAGAAGGGGTCGATTCCAACTATTTGTCGAATTGATATGGAATTACCCATATAAAAATATTCAAAGAGAGGAAGAATTTATAAACACGACGAAGGGCTCGCGCGCGCAAAGCGCGCGTTGACATCACCTAGTAATACTTATTGTTTCTTTTAATCGCAATACGAAATACGTGAAAGAACGTGCTGATATGAACGTTAATGTGGAACGTTCCAGAAATGGACGATCCATCGCGGAATTCGTCGTGGAAAAAACCAAGCTGTGCCAGGAAACCAAGGCGCTGACGCCAAAGCCTCGTCCGACTCGGAAAACATACCCCAGGTTCAGGTACCTCAACCTCAACCGTATCCCATTCGCTCTTTCTCTGTCTCTGTCTCTCTCTCTCTTTCTATGTTCTTCCGTTCTCTATTAAAAAACTCTCTGTGCAAAACTTTAGACTGCTTATCCACGTTTTCTATTCTCTGAAAATATTTATTTTACGTTTTTTCTAGTTGCACACTGTTGTTGCCCTGTTAGATATTCCGTCGAATCACTCCACCGTCACACACAGTAATCCAGTGCTTTTGTCTCCGTTATTGGATCTGAGCGTTGTCGTTGAATATTTTCTCGTGCCAAACAAAAGTATTCACGCTTTTTTGGTGTCGCGAAACGTTTCGTGATCGACACGTCGATTCGAAATGATTTTCTGTGATGATTGTTACACCCTCAGTCACACTTTGGTTGCCCTCTTTCATATAAAAAAAATGATGTTAGAAAGAAGTGACTTTCTTTATTTCGAGACATGAAGCTCTCATGAAAGCTCTTTGGTGCGATATGAGTAGGGGGAAGGGCTCGTAGTTTTGAAAATTTGTTTTTAACAGTCTCGACTCGTTTCTCCATTAAGGGGTTACATCTAGTCATCGGTCGAAAAAAAGCACGTTTTTTTGAATTTTTTTTTTGGGAAAGTGATTGCAGTTTTCGAACTGTTTCTTTTTCCATAGTAAAGGGTATATTGTTTACTATGTTTCATAATTTTTTTAGTGTAAAAAAATCACAAATGGAGCAGATACAATATATTTTACGGACCGCTGTCCAGAAAAGGCCTTCCACGGTGACCACTATAACTTCTACACCGATCATCAGAAATAAAAAACCAAATCGATTAAGTTTTTGTATCGTATTATCTAGTCCTTGATCGAAGGATTTGATAAAATATTAATTTTTGAAAAAATGGTCGGTGGTTGAAAGTAAAAGTCTAAATTTCTTCGAAAAAATCACTTTATTTTCCTTGATATAAAGAAAAGTAAGCATCGAAAAAAACCCTTCGATCAAGGACTGCCTTCTGATATAAAAAAAAGTAGGCAGAATTTCAAGTGAATCGATCCACTCGTTTTTGAGTTATCGTGGTCACCGATATTGAAAGGGCTGTTCCGAGAAAATTGTGACTAGACGTAAATCCTTGAAGGGTTTATAATAAAAAAAATTATGAAACATAGTAAAAATATACCTTTCACTATGAAACAAAAAACAGAGCGAAATCTGCAATCGTTTTCCCAAAAAAAAAAATCAAAAAAAACTCGCCTTTTTTTCGGCCGACGACTAGATGTAACCCCTTAAATTTTTGTTCTATCTAAACAAAAAGGGCATTGTGTGTTGTAGGGATCTTGTAGCAACTGCGGCGTTGCTTGTCATAGTGTTCGTGCGACACCCAAAGGACACGCGTGTCATAGCTGCTATCTGCACTGGAGGTCAGTGGATTCAATTGACAAAATAATTCAATTGACTAATTAATCATCAACGACTTTTTATTTATTTTTCTCTGTATTTCTTGTTTTATTTATTTCTCGCTGACTCTCTGTCTGTCTCTCGCTTTTCGTTTTTCTTTCTCTCTATCCCTCTCGTTCGATCCTCCCGAACGAAAGTATTCGTATAGGCGATTCCAACATCGAGAATCGATTTTCGATCCCCTCACTCGAGTCTCCTTCCGTTCGGAACGAAAAATCGGATAGGCTGCGCTTATGTTTCCTAACTACGAATTCTGAAATAACATTCGCAAGAGGAAAGAACGAGCGGGACAAGAGAGAGAAAAAAATGAAAAAGTGAAAGAGGAAAAAACAAATTTGTTAAACGGTTTAGGCGGACGGGAGTCGCTAGGCCGTTGAGCTCGATGCCGGGTCGTTCGAACAAGCGAAAACCTCCACGCGGATTGGTTGTTAATCACGACGATTTGGCGGCGTTGGCTGGCCAACCTAGCCAAGCGAACAACAGTCTCCAAGCGATCGACACCGAAATTGTTAGCCTGAAGCGACAAGTACGTTACCTTAATAAATTACACGTAGAACCGTTAGCAACCACGATTCATTTTCGAAAAATAAAACGAGAGTGTAGGATGAAATCTCATCGATCGTGTGGATACATTTTTTTTTCTCTCGCGCATTTTTTATATTCAGTTGGTAATTGTAGTAAACAATGCCTTCAGGAATTTTTATACTCAGCTGCGAGTGTCAAATGCTTTCCCTTTTTAAAAATTAAAATTGTTATTATTTTAATTGGCAAGATTAATAATCAATTTTTATTTGTTACGCGGACAATGAAGATACAGTCGAACAAGCAACAAGTGAGTGCACTCAAGCGAAAGACGATCGACGGCATCGATGATCTGCGCCCTCCAGAAGTATCGAGTCGTATAAATGCACGCTGGACAAACGACGAGCTCCTTCTCGCCGTCCAAGGGGTGAGAAAATACGGGAAAGACTTTTCCGCAATTGCCGATGTAATCGGTACGAAGACCGAAGCTCATTTACGCTCGTTTTTCGTTAATTATCGGAGAAGGTATAATCTTGACGCGGTACTCAAAGAATACGAGGCTGAAAACGGTCCAATTCTAGTCGACGACGACAAAGAGGAAAAGGTTAGCACTGTTGTCTCAATAACGAACCACATTTTTCATTTTCAAAGTTAAACTTCGTTGATGAGGCTTTATATCAGTAGTTTATCTATTGCAGGTAAAGGTTATTCCGATTAAGGAGGTTTGATCGTTACTCGTGATTCAAATCAGGAACTGATCGTGTGAAGTAAAGGAAAATTTCATCAAGCGAAATCATTTCCAAGTTAACTCTGAATATCTTGACTTTTACACGGACGATCTCGTACAAATTATAGCAAGAATAGCGTATTATGTTTATTTTGCTCCAAAGCCAAATTTTATTTAGAAAAGTTTGAAAATAATTTTCACGTGAGAAACGCTCGAACCTCCTTTAAAAAAAATTGGAATACATTTTGCATAGGCCTATAGATAATACTTGAATAAAATACTTGAATAAAAATGTATACCAAATTTCAAGACGTTTTATCATCCAGAAGACGAGATGTCGATTTTTAAAATTCATCTCTAATACTTCATGTTCAATTTTATTCATGTTCGATTTAAAAAATGACCAGAAAGATTTTCAGATAAAAATACTTATTTTTATGTCAAAATCTTTCTGATCTAAAATTTGAAAATAATTAAAAAATCAATTTATGTTTAAGTCCTATGAGTGGGAGAGAGACAAATGGAAAATGGATTTAAATTTTTCTTCGAAAATCTGGATATTTTGAAAAAATAATAGTTGCACGTTATTCTCTGTTAATAGAAGAACAACATGTAACATTTTTTCGCCGAAAATTCTTTTCAGCAGAGAAAAACGTGCAGCGGGATTTTTATCGACCGAATCACTTAAACATCACGTTAAGAAATTACATCGATAAGAAACATAGAGTACGAATGAATAACGTACATACAACAAAAAAAATCTAAATTTTGCTTCGAGAACATTAACGACGAGTATCTCAATTTTTTGATCGGTGAAATCTGTAAAAATTTTGCACAAACTTTCACATTACATCAAAGAAGCTTCAATTTATTTTTTAGAAAAATCTATAGATAACAAATTTTTACGATTTTGTTTATTATATAAGAAATTAACTTTACTAAGGATCAATTTTAATTTTGAGCATGATGTTCTTTAATTGATTTGCTATAACTTTTCCTAATGGACTTAAATGCTCCGTCCACCTGAAATACGAAAAAAAACGTAAACAAAGTTTTCATCTCCGTTCCCCTATCCTGTCCAAGGAATACCATAAAAAGTTTGGTTTGTGTTTTCAGATGGATGTCGATCTACCGATGAATAACGAAAATGCGGAAACATCGCAAAGAATGACAAAATCATCAGTCGGTGTTGGTCAAACGGCAAAATAACAGATAAATAAGGTAATTAAATAAGCGCGCTAAAGAAATTAACTTAGATTACCGAGATAAATTTTTACAACAAGGAAAGCAACATCTACGAAATGATTGAACGTTTATAGGACATAGAAAAATATTAATATTAAGAGATAATAGTTAGACGAAAATCAGGAAGATCGAGACGCCGAGATTTTCAATTAAGATATGGCCGTTCTATCAATGCAACGTTGATACGAAATTGTGCAAACATTTTTTTATAGGACTTGATAAGGATTCTTTAAGAAAAGGAGAAAAAAATGAAACAGGAACAATATTTATTTCCGCTGTGAAGAAAGAACTAAAACAACGAGGCGAGGTCGTTGCTTGACGATTAATTACGAAGTATCGTGCATTGAATGTTCATTTTTCTAGCACGAGCAGGAATGAACATTACTCGTTTGAAAAATCATTTGGCTATCAATTCACATTTCTATCGATATTTTAAGAGACCGTTTCTTTTTATATTTTCGAAAAAGTATATATATTTTTCCCCTTTATTAATTACGTATCGCGATCATTTTCATTGATTTTTCATTCGTGTAATACCATTCACTCCTGTCGAAATTAGGATAGATCAGATATTTATATAATTACAAGATTTTCCTCAGATTTTTCATTTTAAAAGAAATGTCATCGCATTTGAAAAAAAGAAATAACATCGAGATGAAACAATACACATTTTTTTTAGTTATCAGACCTTTATATAGAATTGCCAATCGAGATTTATTTCCAAATATCATTTCACTGATACTTTTACTTAATTTGTTATGATAATAGATGCATGTCTGATTCTGCGACAGATGCGTTTACAATAAAGTTTCAACGGAGACTCAACCTCAAGACTTTATAAAAAATTAAAAAAATGCTGTCCTGTCTACTGTCTTTTTTCATTTGTTTTTTCATTTCATTTCATTCACTGTCTACTCTTTCATTTTTCATTTCTAATCAGGACCACACAATTAATTTGTATATGAGAGCTGAGTGTAACGATTTCATTACGACGAGACACTGTTCTGGTCATGTACGACCCAATGTAAAACATGAATTAATGTAAAGAATAAAAATGTTGCAACAGTCTTAAAACGTGCGAATTGTTGAAATCGCGAAACGAAAAAAAAATCCACGTCTGCTCGTAATCACTCGCATGTTTGTTTATTTCTTTCACCTGGATAATGTTTGAAAAATCGTCGAGGATTCATCACTCGTCGTTTCTTCCTCACACGCTGAATAATACCATCGATATAATATTGTATCCATTGCGTATTATGTAGTACATAAATGAATGCGTACATAATAATTATCAACACACACAATATATATAAATAAATACGTATACATATATTATATTTATACATAGACATATAAATTTAAGTTTAATTTTATGTACATGTTCTCTTTGCATAAACCTTACGATTTTATCGCCCTTGGTGACACTTAAGGAAGTTCGGATGTTACACGGAAATAGAAACGAAAAAAAATATTCAATCAATTTAACATGATTAAAAAATGTATTTTTTTATTCATATAAAAATATGAATACGAAAACTGTTTTGTAAATTGAGGTTCAAAAATGCATGTGCAACAATGTATTAGAGCAATAATTACAGAAAAATTATAATCAGGAATTTTTTTTTTCTGATGAATCGCTAAAATGTAGTCTAAATTTTTCACATACATTTGTTTACTCTTTTTTTGCATTTCGCAGCTATTTACAGCGTGATTATACTTTCGAATACTTTTAACGAGAAGCGTCATTTAAATACTCAAAAGGATACTGCATTTTGAAAAAAAAATTCATTGTATTCTAATAACAATAAGTGCATACAATTTAATGTGGTTGTTCATATAAAACATGAACCCTTCGCTATTAGAATAGCTCAAGACGATACAATGTTCGTCAGTTTCAGATCTGCAATATTTTCGGGTGTAGAACGTTTGAACGGTTTGGGCAAACAGCCCAAACCCAAACGTTTTTTTAAAACTGGTACTACACGACTATTTGTTCCATAAAAGATCATATTTTGTGCGTATGTGTTATAAATACTAAAAAAAATAATTTGACGAATGTGAAGTTTTAAGTAAAAAAATGTTTTTTACTTAAAAAGTTGACATTTGTTTAATAATTTTTTTAACACATTGACATCTGCTTTTTAGTACAAAATTTCTTTGCACATATTAAGCGCTAGTTGAAGTATATCTATAAATTTTCTTATGATAATTTAACTAATGAATTTCATATACCAACACTTGGAAAAAATTTAAAAAATGGACACACACATAAAAAATCTGACACATTTTGACGAGAGCGTGTGCTCTGACAGCGAAAATTTTTTTGTTAAATACCGAACTCCGTGCAAATGTTGTATCATTAGTATAAAGTTATGTTATAACGAGTTATAGAATCTTAACATAAAGAAGTTTGACAACGAAGGGTCACGTTTTAACAGCGATAAAAGTTGATAAATTGGCATACACGGAAAGAGAATTTTTATCCGCCTCTCAACACACCCAAGATAAAAAAATTAGGTTTTTTAAATCATTTTCAATAGTTTTTTAACTGAATACTCAATTCAACGACCTTTCTCAATTCTCAAAAGTCCATCTTTCTTTACACATTCAATCATGTATGTGTAAAATAATGGCAACAAATTAAAGAAATCTTTTATTCATACTCGAATGGTTTAAATAGATGAAAAGAATTTTTAAAATACATTTTTTTCTTTGATGGAAAAATTTTTTATTTGAAATTATTTGAAAAGCCAGATCAAACTTTTAATATAATTCGTGCTTACTCCACAAACAATTGAAAAACTTTTTGGTATGGTTACCAAGTCGAAATCACAAGTTTTGTTGTTGAAAAATAAGTTTTTTAGCATGTGTCTCTCCTTCGTCCTTATTTTAAAAACTTTATTTAGAAAATTTTCAAATTTATTTTTATGAAAGGGCAAAAAAACACATGTACTTTTTTTACAAATTTCAGTGTTTGTTTCTTTCCCTAATGGACAGTTAAATATCAAAATTATCTAATCGTATAAAATAATATCTCATGATGTAAAACATACACCATTATGTTTGAATGTATAGTTCTGTGGGGGATTCATGGTCGATGTTACTCCATCGGTTTTAAGATAGTTGTCGCGGTACAGTCAAATCAAAAGTTTTTTTTGTCAGTGTATCTCCGTAATAAGCGGTTTTTGAGCTTATGTATATCAAGAAAAGTTATTGCATATTGATTCAAAAACAACATACTCGTAATTCAAGGTTATATCACATGACTTTGAATTATAACAAACGTAAAAAAATCATAAAAAACAAAATAGTCAAATTCTTTTCAGAAACTAAAGAAAACTTCTTTGTAGTTATGCAAAATTCAAAAAGAGTTATGCAATATTTCAAGATGGTTCACTATCTAGAAGTCAAGATATTTAGGATTGAAAATCACAATTTAATTCAAAAACAGTTATGCAAAATTTCAAGATGGTTCACTATCTAGAAGTCAAGATATTTAGGATTGAAAATCACAATATTTAACTCGTATTTTAAATCGTGATTTCTAACAGTAAATATCTCGATATCTACGTGGTCAAACCTCTTAAAGTTTGGTACACGTATGCAGGTCATATCAAACAAAGCTTGTGCAAATTTGCAAGAAATTCTGACACGATTACTTTTCCGCGACAACTACCTTTAAGTGATGGTTAACCCATCCGAGTGTAAGAGAAATAAATGCAAAATGGTTGAACTATTTTCACAAATTTTCGAAATTTTGGAAAAAGAACAAGAAAATCACAATACTGTTTGATGAAGGATTCTTGATGTGTGGGTTCTTTTTTTGCTCCGAAAATTGAATGTTTACATAACTCAACTGTATTGGTCGCATCCAAGTCTGAGATGGGTGTGCCGGTAGCTCATACCGATTAGCGATCCAATTCTTAGGAAAGGGTGTTTTTTTCTGGCTCTAAAACTGCATCAGAGGAGATAAAGAAATTAAGTGAATATAAAGAGTAAGCTGTAAAATAGCGAAAGGGTGCGCAGGGTAAACTTGATTTTTTTCCAATTGTATGTAAACAAATCAACAATAAATTAACTTTCCGCATATTTTATAAAAAAACTCCAAGATTATGGACAAAGATATGTAAGGGGAATTGAAATTTTGTTCACCGTATCTGTATTGCCCGAACTTCCTTAATGAATTTTTTTCAAGGAATTATATAATATATGAAAATATGTCACATGATATTTTTGTAGAAAAAAAATTGATCTCTATATCTTAAAAAAATTTTCCACAGAGCATTTCTCTGTGGAAGAAGAACGCGAGTTTTGAATTTCGAGACGAGTGGATATGTTATGTAATCATTGTATGAACTGATGAAATGAAAATCTTAGTAAGATTATAATTTGATGAAAAATATGCGTCGCGTGATTGAAATTGGTCTGGTATTGTAGCGGTGACTATACATGTGAAGCTTGGTTTAAGATATTCCTTGCGTTACACACGTTGGCGTTACAGTGTTAGATTTCACTGTAAATTTGCAGAAACATTCTTTGACGTCATATATGTACAACTATGCAAAATTTCGGGGGGCGTTACCGACTGAAAAAAAGAAGATATTCATTTTTTAAGGTAGTTTTATAGTTTTTCTGATTTTTCAGGATTTTGTTAAAAATTTGTAGAAGCTTTCTTTGACACGAGGTGCATACGTGTACTAAATTTTAAGAGGGTTTTACCACGTAGTTGTTGAGATATTTATTGCTAAAAATCGCAATTTTCAGTTTTCTCTCATAAGAACACGTGTGCTAAGGATGTTTTTGCGGACCCTGTGACTCAAATCAGCAACTGAACGTATAAAGTAAAGGCGAATATTATCAAGCGATATTATTTTAAAGATAATTCGTTAAAAATTTGCGTTGACGTTCTTTGACATTATATTAGACAGTGTGCAAAATTTCTAGAAGCTTCACCGTATAGAAATCGAAATATTAAGGTGGTTGATCAAGTATTCTCTAGTCAAATGAGAGTCCACGTAAAAAATTTTTGAAAAAGCTACTTTTTTCTGTTTTGGATCACAGGAAAAATAATTGTTACTACACTTCAAAATATTCCACCGAGAATTACTGTCAAAAAGTTATCAGGAGAATAATCAATTGACTTCGTCGTCATCAGCTGTTTTCATTCATGACATCGACATTTCCGCGTTTTTTCGTATTAAATCGCGTTTTTATCAAAAAATAGTTCGGTAACATGCATTTTTTAAGACTAATGGAATCTTTGATGTTTAATTGAGATAAAAATCGAAAAATTTTAGACCTGCTAGGTCTAGAAATGTACTTAACCTTCAATTAAACGCGTTTATTT
>JAPYYX010001066.1:0-31822 GCA_030522605.1 Cremastinae sp. B BG-2022a | reverse complement strand
GCGTGATTTCATCGACTTCCGGTACGAATAACACGGAGTTAAATGCAGTACTAAATCTTAAATATCTCCTTAAAAAGGCCGGTAAGGGGTTTTTTTTAATCGTAGATTTCAAAATCAGCGAAACGTATGTGAAGTGATAAATGGGTACACATCCTTAATCGAATTTTTTTCCTGATCTTCCGAAACGATTGATCCTAATAATTGCCTCAGGTCGCTTAAGAGAATAATTTGTTGTTAATTTGCCAGAGAGGTTATGGAAAATTTTCGATTTATGCTCGTAAGAGTTATAATAAATAATTAAACATGAAAACTGTGATTCTCAGCAAAAACGCGGGCTACAATATTCTTTGACGCATAGTCACGAGTTACCACACGTTACGAATATTTCGCCATCTGACGTTTCAGCACCAATTACCGAGATGATTTATTCACTATAGTGAAACGACAGATGTGACCCTTTTTTACTCTCTGGCTCTCTTCTGTCATCATTGACGATCTCCGTGTCACTCAAAATTGTCGTTCGCTCCGTTTCAATTTATTTGCACATTTTTCCAAATTGTTATCTCCTGTCTTTCGATTCGGCGATTCACAACCGTGCGTCGTGTGAAAGAGTTCACATAAATTTTGATTGAAAAATCGATTAAAATATGTATTTTTCCGCAGCTGCGTCGAGGGTCATACAAGTACATTTATGACCCCTGGTGCAGTAATTATCGAAACGTGCATTTAGATTATTATCGAACATACCGCAGAGGACGATAATCTTTGGCACCAAATGGAGCACTTAGTGAGGCAGCGGAGTACTTTGTGGCCGAAGGAAGATAAAGAGGGGCGAAGGCAAAACTAATCCACTCTGTGACACTTTGATTATCGTGGCGAAATGTACTGCTGTTCCCCAGTAAAATAGAACTAATTCGATATCTCTCTCGAAAATATAAAATCTCAATCTTTTCTGTTATTGCAATTTTACTTTGAAACAAGAGAGAGAAAGATAGGATTTATCTGAAAGAATTTCGATGGAAAATGAGAAAATGTATCAGAAGACAGGTAAAAGAGGATTGAAAAAAGTCCAGAAAAGAAAATAGATGAGAAAGAACGAAATTTCTACAATGGATAGAGGATTTCGTCTTGAAGCTTTGATTGCCACTTCTGGAGTCAGTTTGTTATCTTTCGTTAACTTATCGAATGCCGTGTGTTTTCTTTTTTCATTTCTCTCAATTTCACTTTGTAAGAGTGTTCGTTACAGCTCTCTTTCCACGGTTCATCTCCCCGTAAATCGCAATCCTCTCTCATTTCATTTCGCCTTCAGGAGAAACTGGGCGATCCTTCGAGAGATTTATCGCGAAGCCCGTGACACATACAGAGCTACAAAAATACCAAAAAAGGAAAAGAAAGGAGAATATAGAAATATTTCTACACTAACGGTATCGCGGGATCTCGATTAAATTCCGTTCTCTCTCACAGAGAAACAGCGAATTAAACTTTCGTTAAAAGCTTCTCGAGGATTCACTGCAATTATTCTTCTCTCGTGAAATTCGACAAAAGATTTCTTAGCTATATTTTATCCATCGTTTTATAACTCTCAAGAAATCGATACATATTTTTCTCTTTTCTCTTTCAGATTCATCCACACAGAAAAATTGAAGCAGTGATTTGAGCGATCGACAAAAATGGCATTTGATTTATGGTGAGTACATTTCTTTTTCGTAGGAAAAAGTTCGATGTACATTTTTTAATCATTTTGACGTTTCTTCTCATTTCGACGCTCGAAAAGTTTGACGTCTATCGATTTTTCTCGTAAACTCTGTCCGGGCGAGAGAAAAAATGGTGGAAGTTTAGAATAAATGTCGTATAGATAAGAGTGGAGAGCGAAGAAAGTTCGAAGAGGAGAGGGAAAAATAAGAAGAGCCGAGCGAGACGAGTCTGTCTGACAGAAGCAACTTAAATCACATATGATGTCACCGTAACGCCATCAGCATTTCAGAGCCCGTCGAGCGACTCTAATGTTACCGTTCTCTCTTCTTTCCTCCTCTCTTTTTCTCTATTTCTTCTCCTCCGCGACGGAGATTCGCCAGCGGACGATGAACGTTTTCGCTTTCTCGACTAAACGAGACTCGAAAGGGTGGTTGCAATTCTCGTACTCCCACACGCTTTCTCTCCTCTCTCGTACCGTCTCCCGTTTCGTTTATTTCAACTTATTTTATCTCGACTCGGGCATTTCGCTCTGACCCTTCGCCTGGCGTTTTTCGTTTTTTTTTTTCTCTTCGCTTCTTCTCCCGTTTTCTCAACGAGAAAAGCTTCCGTATCACGTATTCTTCCTCTCGTGGCTCTTTAAATCGGCCTCTTCTCTACCGAGTATCCAAAAGCCTCAGCGCTTTTTTTTACCTTTTTCACGTCTTTTACTTATTCTTCGTCTTCTTCTTCTTCTGGTTCTTCTTTCCCTCCTCGCCTTCTCCTCTCCTTCCCTGTCTGTCTGTCTGGTTCTTTCAGGAGAAAATGCAGACAACCGAGTCATCAATCTTTCCTCCTACGCTCCTTCCTGTTTTCGCAGGAAGTCGTTTTAACGAGTTATGTTTACGTCCCTCATCGTTTTTCATTGTTTTACCTTACATCCCTATTTTTATTGCGTTTCCCATAATTTACTGTTGAGAAAAAAAATTATTTTTCGTTACTTTTTGAGAAGCATCGATATTTTTGAATTTATTCCTCGATTTTAAAAAAGCATGCAAAAATAATTTAATTATTTGAGAGTTCGGAGAAAGATTTGGGAATTTCGTGGAATTATGAGACACGTCGCCCACTTGTTTTCATGATTCTCAGACGCATTCGTTGCAACGAAGAGATTTCGAAGACCGGAAGTAAAATTTACACCTGCTGGCGATTGACGATACGAATATTGCCGAAATTATTAACCGGTCTTGACAAAATATACAAAAAGTCTATCTCGTAAATTTATTTCACGCCACAGTAATAGTAATTCGCGAACACGGTTCTCCCGTCTCTTGGATTCCACGACGGAAAATAAGCGCCTGAGACAAATGTCGAACAATTTTTAAACGGGTCGTCGGGGTGCTCGCCAAATTTTCAACAAATTTGTGATACACTTGGAGCGCGGCGAGGAGACACGGTGAAATATAAATTTCTCTCCTGCGTACATGCGCCCGTGATTGCGTAATTTTTCCATCTCCATTTTTTTTCGACTCGTCAGAGGTTTCCAAGCTAGAGCGCGAGAAAGGACAAACGAGGGCGAAAAAGGTGGTTGGCCCGCGAGTAAAAAGAGAAAGGAGCGAAAAAAGCAAGTTCGGAGGCGTGTTGTCTGCGCGACGACTATAAATAATCGGGGGAATCCCAGAAGCTGGTGCCAGCCAAAGATTCGGCTGGCTCGGACTTTTCTCTCTCTATCCTCATCGCCTCCCCTTTTCCTCTCTCGGATCCAAGAATTTGCATTTCATTGGATTGATCTCCGAACGAAAAAAAGAAAACAAATGAAGACTAATGTAAAAAATTACCTGCAAGAAAACAAGCATCGAATAATCTCTGAAATCAAGAAATCAATCAACAAAACCCAAAGAGTCTTATAAAAATATTTTTAGACAAAAATTTAAAAAAAATTCGCTAACAAACTCGATTCTCCATATCTACGGAAAAAACGTGGTCGGAGGACGTTGACCTTATCGATCCGCTGCACATACCATCACGTTCCAAAAAAGGAGCAAAAGATGGAGCGAGAGCGGTGCAAAAAAAGAGGAGAGGGAAGATTATTGTTTCTTTCGACTCTTTTTTTTCGTGCTCGAACTCTTTGTCTCGACTGGATCGCAGTTAAGTAAAAAAGAGAGAGAGGGAATGAAAAAATAGGAGGATAGGAGAGGAGAAAAGTGGAAAAAGGAGAAAGAGCGAGTAAGAGCCAACGAAGCGCTATGTACACACATAATATAAGACTGGGTGACCCAGATTGCCTCGAGCAAGCAACCCCTCTATTCATGAATCGCTCCCTCCCCTCTCGCCTAGCCTCCTCCCCAACACCTATCCCCGCGAAATTCGCTCTGTAGTTATATCTTTAACGATTTACAGCTGCTCCGCACCCCCGGCTCGGGACTGCGAGCACGACGAAAATAAAGGAAGCGAGAACGGAAACAAAAAAATGCATATACATGCACATCAGATTTAAGAATGGGTAAGAGGAGGCCTCCCGAAGTGCCTCGTTTCTATATAAGTAGCGGAATTTTGGTGGAAAAGTGTACAAAGAGATAAAAATTTGAGAGGAAAAGAGAAACTTTGTGCTCGAAGAGAAATATTTTCTACGAATAATTTTCTTTTATTTTTAGGTGATTCTTTATTGAGTTTTTTTTTGTTCGTTTTTGAGATTTGTTCTGCGCGGTTTATATTCTCACGCCTGGAAAAATCATCTCGGAGCCGTTTTCGCCCGCCGGAAAGGAGATCTTGAAAAATTCATTAATTTCTATCTGGAGCTGGCTGACTCGCGAGTATCCTCTTCGATGCAAATTGCACGAGAGCGCTTCCACTCTCTTTCGTTCTCTCTTCCCTCGTTCTCGCTTGTCGCGGAACGATGAAAAATTATGGGCAACTGGGTGTACCGAGAGTTTTCACGCCGTCTCGAAGCTTCGAGCGCTCGGAAATGTTTTCTGGGGTGAACTGTCACATTTTTCATTCTCGGTTCATAAAAAAATTAACGAGAACGAAAAAAAATCAAGAAACGTCAACACGGAATTACTTAAAAAAATAGTACCCAAAGTATGTACTATTGATGTCATTGTGTCATTATTTTTTACACACATTCAATCATAGAATTCATATTTTAGAATTGAGATGATAAATTAAATAACTTATGAATAACAGGCACATGTATGGGCCAAGGAAGAAAATTTCTAGGGTGATCTGTGACATTTTCATTCTTAGTTTATCAAAAATTGACAAGAGTCGATAAAAATTAAGGAACGCCATCACGAAATCATTTAAATAACAGAATACGCACGCAATGTTGTTGATGTAATATCATCATTATTTTTTACACGTGGTACCGTAAAATTCGTATGTACTATAATCGAGACGGTAAATAATTAAATCGTGATTAATATGGATATCGGCGTAGGAGGAAAATTACTTGGGAAAGGTTTGAAATTGAGTCTCGTTAACGTAAACGTCGATATGGGTGACGCATAAAAGTCTTGAAAATTCACGCGTGGATGATAACGCACGATGGGAAACGGGCACTGACAAAGTTCTGGAATGAGGAGACTGCGAATAATCGAGGAATTTTCTCCTCGATAATTGCAATAAACGTTCCCCACCGTTTCCGAAAGTGCGCGCGCATTAAATTTCGCATTATATCGAAAGCTTAGATGGCGGCAGCTTTCCATGGAATTTCCAGTCTCCCATTTCCATAAAGATCATTCATTTCTCGCTCCGTCTATTTACCTTTGCAATCGATGCAGATTCTCACGGACCATTGAATTCTCCGCGGACGTTCAATCGAGCGCGTTCCAGAAATGCAGTTTTCCAGTTCTAAAGCTCCGGGAATCGTTAATATTTCAGCCACGTTTATGGATATTCGATTCCTTTATTAAAAATCACAAGAAATCGCTAAAATTTAAGCACTTTATATCGATTCAGAATATTTAAAATAATAAAAATTTCAATTATAATACTGAAACATAATATATAATTTAACAATATAATATAGAGAAAGTCGACTGCAGACGCAATGGGGGGGGAATTAGAGGGAAAAAGGAAAAACACTGAAATGAACCATAGCATAGACGGTTCTGAATGGAAGGGCCATATTGTGATTAAAACTAAAAATTATAATATAGAATGTATTAATAAAATTATAAAATTAAAATATTTTTAAAAAATGAAAAAAATGTACGAAAAGTAATTAAAACCAGCGTTTAAAAAATTGTGCAATTTTTTTTCTTTTCAGACAAATCTGTCTATTGGACCAAGAAAAGGAGGTCTCGTGTCGAAAAATTGACGAGAGACCTGAAAATCGCGAAGGAGGAAAGGATTTGTTGAGAGTGATTGGATAAAAGGAAGAGAGGAATAACCTCGGTAAAAAGTGGAAGAAAAAGAGAGAAGGAGAGGAACAGGTTGTCATCAAAGTGGCTAAGAGCGAAAGTCCTCGTAGCGTGCACCAGGAGTGCTCCGGTGGCGAGGGAATTCAGACGAAGGAGAGGCGAGGTTCACCGAGGCGCATGCCTTATCTGTGGCCTGACATGACAACCCGGCTATTCGCCATGTTCTACACGGTCGAGGTCGGAGACACCAAGTTCACTATTCTCAAGCGTTACCAGAATCTCAAGCCGATTGGCTCGGGGGCGCAGGGAATCGTATGGTAATTAGATCATCACGCATCAAAATGCGAAAAATTATCAATGGAGCTTTGAGCAGAATGATATAATTCTAAGACTATAAGACGAATCTTTGAGGACAACAATTTTTGAAATTTCGCAATTCATTTACACTTTTGAATATAAAACTAAGAAATAATCAAAACATCAGGATTGTGTAATTGCAATTCTGATTGTATCGGTTTTTTAATTGAATTTTAATTAATATAAATTTTAAAAAAATTCTAAAAATTTGTTGTTTGGGATTCAAACATAAAAATATTTTATTCCAGTTGTACAATTATTATACTTTGATAATTCATTTTGTATGATTTTCATTTCCAGCGCTGCATACGACACCGTAACGGCGCAAAATGTCGCTATTAAAAAATTATCGAGACCATTTCAGAACGTGACCCATGCTAAGAGAGCTTACAGGGAATTCAAGCTCATGAAGCTTGTGAATCACAAAAATGTAAGTAAATTCAAAGACAAAAAAATATTATCTCTTGAAGGAAACAAAATGAAGAATCAGAAAATGTGCATTTCGTACTTGTAAAACTGATTGTGAGTTTTGTTGTCAATGCGTAATATATTTCAGATAATCGGTCTTTTAAATGCGTTCACCCCTCAACGCTCGCTGGACGAGTTTCAAGATGTATATCTGGTTATGGAGTTGATGGACGCCAATCTGTGCCAAGTTATCCAGATGGATCTCGATCACGAACGCATGTCTTATCTGCTTTATCAGATGCTGTGCGGTATCAAGCATTTACACTCGGCCGGAATAATTCACAGGGTTTGTAAAAATTACTTCCCTTCTGGACTTCTGTCCAAATTTTTTTTTACAAGTTTCCGTCACAGAAAAATCATTTAGGAATAAAGAAAATTCATGATCCAAATTAACGAATGTAAAAACCAAAATGTATTTTGCAAATTTCGTTGCAGAAAATGTAAAAAATAATTTTTTTCATCCCTTACTGTCATAATTTGGATGGTGAATATTTTCAACTGCTTCATTTAATACAATTTAAAAAATCAATAAAAACGATCAAATAACGAATCATTAATATTTTGTAGGATTTGAAGCCGAGCAACATCGTCGTAAAATCGGACTGTACGCTAAAGATTTTGGACTTCGGTCTAGCAAGAACAGCCGGTACGACGTTCATGATGACACCTTACGTGGTTACTCGATATTATCGAGCCCCTGAGGTTATACTCGGTATGGGCTACAAGGAGAACGTGGACATTTGGTCGGTCGGTTGTATAATGGGAGAGATGATAAGAGGCGGAGTATTATTCCCGGGTACCGATCATATCGACCAGTGGAACAAAATAATCGAACAGCTCGGTACTCCTGCCCAGGAATTCATGCAACGACTTCAGCCAACAGTGAGAAATTACGTCGAGAACAGGCCACGATATCCTGGCTATCCGTTCGAGAGGCTATTTCCGGACATTCTATTTCCCACGGATTCCTCCGAACACAATAGACTGAAAGGTGATTAAATTTTCAGACCCAGCCAGATTTTCCAAATCGAATTAAATGCCAAGTCAATTATAACAAATAATTTCATTCTGGATTACATCGTGATTCTCAAGTCAATTACCTAACCTTATTGGAGCTAATTTTATTTCGAGTTGATTTCATTTCAAATAACATTTCGTTTTACGTCTTACTGCATGATAAATAATATTTTTAATATCAGAAATTCAAAGTGGATTCATTTTGTAATTTTGAAATATTCTTATTTTCACCGCAAAGCGAGCCAAGCGAGAGATTTACTGTCGCGAATGCTCGTTATCGATCCGGAACGGCGTATCTCCGTGGACGATGCTTTGCTGCACAATTACATAAACGTTTGGTACGACGAGGGTGAGGTCAACGCTGTAAGTATAACGTTTGAATAAATAATTATCAATCGCATGGAATCAAGTAATTTATAGATTCATTGAATTCTGATGGAATTATCTCGAGCGAGAAAACAACTGTTCCGCATTTTTCAACATGCTCGAGCACGGAGAAACAAAATTTTTGTAATTTTATTACACGATACAGCAGAAAAAATGATTTTTTCTAGTTTTTCGAAATACTCGAACGAAAATTAAAAATGAGATTTTTTTTTTGCAGCCCGCACCCGGTCCATACGATCACAGTGTTGACGAGAGAGAGCACACGGTCGATCAATGGAAGGAATTGATCTATCAGGAAGTAATGGAGTACGAAACAAGTCACAACCCGGCAAGCTCGGCGCAGCCATCGGAGACCTCAGGATCGCGGTAGATGGAACGAAACGCATGCTCACAGGGCGAAAAATCGTCAAGATCGACCTCGCCGGAGCGTTGAAAAGAATCCCAGAAAAGAAGGATATAATAAAATAAAATAAATAAATGAGAGAAAGAGAGAAGAGTGGAAAGGGAAAAGATTCGCCAAAACGAGTTTCGCGATAGCCGAGATACTGTATGAGAAATTTAATAATATTTATAATGATAATTATTAATAATAATATTAAAAGGAAAGAAAGAAATTGTTCGGCGATTTTCAGCGTCTCGAGTTGTATCGCGACGTCGTAGCGTCTGGAAAGAAAAAAAAACGGCGAGAATGTCCTTGCGTGAATCCTCTTCTCCATTCCTTGAAGAATCTTTTGGGAAAATTTTCCACACTCGCACGCTCACACGTAACGAATCTCCATGAGGAATGAAAACGAGATACGAAAAATCTTAGCGCGACGTTTCTAGGCTAATCTTTCCGAGTTTGCCGATGCAGGATATACGATATTTTGATAATAGCGAGAACAATGTTCCTTCCGAAAGAAGGAATGACAATAGAAACGTAAATTGCGATCTTTCATGTACGAAGCGAGGAAAAGAGAGAAAAAAACGAGAAGAGTGAGGAATAAAATAAAGACGGAAAATCAATTTCCAGGAAACTTTATAGAGAACAAATGGGAGATGAGAGAAAAATTGGAAAGACGATGCACATAATCGCACCATTTAATACTTAAAAACGATTCTCGCTTCGAAAAATCGAGCTGAGAAAGTAAATCTGTGCGTGTATGTACTTTTGAAAATTCAACCCGCAAAAGAGAACTTACGAGTCTCGATAGCTGTAACATTTTTTACTCTTTACTTGGGGACATGTCTTAAAAAAAAGAATAATTAATGAAAACAAATCAGCAAAAAAAAACTATTGAGTTTGTGTTATTGAACTTCAGTGGACATTTTTTTAAACTGTCACGAATATTTTATTCCAATTATCCTTCCGCCCAGGTCGTGAGAGCGATTCAAGATACAAATGAGAGTGTGTGAGTGCGTTTTTGATGATAAAATGAGAACGAGAAACGTGTGAGCGGAAGAAGATCTCTGTACTGTCTTTAAAATCTTTTTACACCCCGAGAACGACACAGGGAGAATATTGCAAAGAAGCAACAAGAAAAAAAAGAAAGAGAAAAAAGAGTGGAAGGAAAATCGCGCGAGGTTGACCGAGAGACAAAAAAAGAACGCAAAAACAGTCACTTTCTCGTGGTTCCGAAAGATAATCCGAGATAAAGATATGAATAATTTGTATTTATTATGAGCTGATGAAATAATAAGAGGACAAAAGTGGGAAAGGAGTGAACAATTTCTCGATTCGAGGGATCGAGGAGGAAGAAAAAACGAATTGAATAAGAGGGCGGAAAAAAATCCGATAATCGTGAATGATGATCGTGGAGTGATTTGTAATTGTAAACGTTGAATTTTTATTTTCCACGATGAATAGATATGTGAATATATTGCTACGGTCCGATCCAAATAATCAAGCTTTTGTAACACTAATTATAATAAAGTAAATTGTAACGATAATTGCTAATATTTACGTAATCGTACTGCGCACGATATTTATAATTAGATATTGGGAAAAGGATGATTATTATGATTACGATGAGATAATCGAGATAAGGGATACGAGAGAGGAACGCGATAATACCGTTCGCCGTGAGAATGAAGATGGGAGAGTGATAGTCTATAAGATTGCGAGAGAAACGATATGATTTTCTGTTTTATCCTCTTTCTATGTTTCTCTTCGTTTTTTCGTTCATTTTTTTTTCGACGAGGCGTTTAGTCAGAACGGGTACGGGCTATGCCAAAAATCTTTGAGCAACCTTTTACGCGGTGGAAATAATTCGGTGACGAGAACGAAGGATGAAAATCACTTGGACTCTTCCGAATAAAATACCAAAAAGTACTTAAAAGAAAGCGACGAAAAATTCTGTCGATCGGGTTTGGAAACATTCTTTTTTTTTCATTTCGCAATTTTCGCGTCTCATTCGTTTGATAGTGAAAAAAATAAAATGAACTGTTCTCTGCTGTAACGATCGGTCGCTCATTATTTCGGGTGTTCCCTTTTTCCCGAGAGAGCCCCTTTTCGATTTTTGCACCGAACAATTTAAGTAAAAAAGCGTTGTTTGGATTTTTGAGAGAACACGAAATTTCGCGAGGAGATGTCAATTAATTGCTAAATAAAAAAGATGAAACATTTTTTTCCCAAACTACCTTACAGGGTAAATGAAAATCGATCTCTGCGTCGAATCCTGTTTCGCGCGACGATTTTTCCACAAACTACTAAATTTCAGAAGTTCGTCCAACCTTTTGCTAATCACAATTCGACGAGGCGGCGTCTCCAAGCTTTTGCGAAAGAAACAAAAAAAATTGTCGTTAGCGTTGAAAAAATTCGAAAACTTTTCCTTGCCGAAAAACGTAATTGCGATTGGGTCCGAGCAAAAAAAACGTATTTTTGAAGCCCAGAATCATCTCGGACGATTTTTTCGCGTCATTGCAAATTGTTTCGCAGGACCAGAGGATTTTCAAGAAATTCCAGATCTTCGATTCAAAAAGAAAAAAACAAACATTTTTTTTCTATTCATTTCCCACGGAGTCCGCCTCGATTTTTCGAGCTTTGCAAGAATGTAATTTTCGATATTCTGAAAATAAATGAAAGAAAAATAAAGGAACAATGACTTTTGTGTATTTCGAGAAAAAACGGAGCAAAGTCGTTGAAGAATTTTCAAAAATCATTGAGAAGAAAAGGATGCAAGAGAGTGTGAAGAAAAAACCACATCGCGGTTTCCCAAAGATTTTTGGGTCCGTGCTTGTCGCACGCGGGGTAAAGTGATATATCCGATAAAATTATTATAAGTATACACAAGTACATAATATACATGAATACCAAGTCCGAGGGAGAGTGAGAAAGGAAATGGAAGATAACACGCAAACAACATATAAATAATAAAAAAAAGAGAAAGGAATCTAGTTGTAAGAATAATTAAGTATAAATTGGTTATCGAGGGAGAGCGATAAAGAGAGAAATGGAAACAGAAATAAAAGGAAAGAAAATAAACAAATTGATTAACGATAATCCTCTTCTTAGGGCGTTAAGAGTGGAAGAAAGAGAGGAGCAAGGATAAAAAAAAAGAGTGCAAGAAAAAGTGAAATATTTTAAAAAGAGAACGAAATTTTCGCGTGAGAAATCTAGACTTGTACTGAAAAGATTTTAAGAGAACAATATCCTGAAAAAGAATTACAAACGATGAAAATGAGAGAAAACTAAAAAAAATAGAATGGAAAAGGCAGAGGCGCCGAGAACGAGAGGAAAAAAAGATGAAAATAATAATGTCCATGTTGCTAATTTAGTGGTGAGGTAGTTCCGCGCGTAGTTAAAAGAAAAATACGTTTTTAGTAACTTGCAGTTAGAGTCAGGCCCGATTAGTCGAGGAAACAAAAGTCAGAGAAAAAAAAACACATTCACAGAAAGAAATTGGAAGGATCGAGAGGATGGGATGTGGCGAGGAAAAAAAACCATAGGGAGAGGAACAAGAAAAATAAAGAAAAAAAAGAGAATAAGATGAAACACGTGTAGCTTGTAGGGGTAGCTTAGATTAGATATTTCTAGATGATGATCGAGATCTCCCGTTCCTTCTCGTTTAGAAATTTGTGTAGCACCGTTGAGAGAAAGAGAGAGAGAGAGAGAGAGAGAGAGAAGCGAGCGCCGAATCCACGAATTTTCATGGCACTGAAAACTGAACGATCTTGGCTCGTAGGCAAAATCATTGACAGCTGTCACGGACGAGATTTTAAAATGAGAAGAATAATAATATTAAAAAACGAAGACTTGAGTCTCCTTTCAAATTTTCATCGGGAAAATTTTTATCTGGGACTATGAAAGGTTGGGAAAAAACGTTTCAATCGTTCGTTTATTTTTGAAACGTGCATTTCGCTCACTTTTTTAAGTCGAATGAGAGGAACATGCAGAGGAAAGAGAAACACCGAATTTCCGCTACAGGAAGAGTCAGTATTTTTTAAAAGAAAAAAATAATCACGTTGCTACTCATTTTTGTGGATTAATTACTGTTCAGAAAATTATTTGTATTACTGTATATGCGTCGTTGATGTATAAAAAAAGGGAAAAGTGAACAATGAAAGAATTGTTTGTGACATTCACAAAAAATATTTTATTTCATGTCAATCTTTTTTTTTCACGAATATTCAAACAATAAATTCTGTTTAAAAACGAGACGAGGAACCAGTCGATATATTTTTCAATGGAAATATTGAGCCCCTACCCATGGACCAACTAAATTTGACAGCTGTCAACGATTTGGTTTCAGCACCAGTAATTGCTAATTTCTGACGATGAAACTGTCTCAACGCGTTAAACACCGTGGCTTTCGATTATTTTGAAAGAAAGACCAGAGGGCGTTGATTTTTTGCGTTCACAATTGACGATGCGTCGACCAAAAAAAATGCCTTGTCAGCTCTCAATTTTTGCTAAATTTTTTACTTTCGTTTAAATTCATTCCCATACATTTTCGAATGAAAAATTACCATGGACGTTGAAAGCCATAAAAAATTTTGATGAAATTACTTTTTCGTGTCACCGAGAGTAATAAAATCGAGCTTCGCGAAATATTTCTTTCCACACGCGTTTGAATTTAAATGAAAACTTTTCCTCTCGCCTTTTCTTACTAAACGTCCTTCGTCGTGAAAAAAACGAGAGGAAATATTCTTTGCCTTCTTTGAAATTTTTGCGGCCGCGAAGGGGGAAAAAATGAATCGAAGTAGAGCTGTCGTCGCGCGTTGCGAGAATAAGTGCGAGAAGTAAAAAATGACGGCGGAAGATTTACGAGACAAAATAAGAGCGCAGTGTAATCCTAATTTCCTATAAATATTAAGATATTAATATTAACTGATATAAATATAAATATATATATATATACCTCTTCTGTAAATACGTTTAACGAATAATCATTACGATTAACAACCCTTGCGTAAGAGCGAGACTAAAGTAACAATGAAGATTTGTCGGAAAACGAAAATTGAGTTTTACGAGAGGAAAGGAGGAGGAAAAAAGATGAAAATCAGGAGCAAAGATTGATTTGTGAATATTACGAGCATTCGTGTATTTTCCAGAGTGGTATAAATATTATACATAATTTTTATTACACGAAAAAAGGAGGGAAAGAGGACGTCAAGCTGCGAAAAAGTTTTCGAGGCCAATTCGGCGGAATCGAGAGCGAGAAAGAGAATAGCGAAAAAAATAAAAAGTCTGGTGATCATCCCTTGTGTATTTATTATCGAATATTGTTATAACCATTATTACGATTACAAGATGTAATAAACGCTGTGCCGAGATGAATTTTTGTTGTCGACTACGAGGAAAAATGAAAAAAAAAAGAAAAAAATATTTTTCGTTTGGGTGAGCAGCAGTGAGAGTAACGTTGAAAATAAGATTCTGTTAGGAAAGGTTAGATTAAAACTGATTGAAGGGGTTCCTAAAAAATAAGCGAGAAATGAAAGAAACATCTTGATGTAACGAATAGTCTCTCTCTTTTTTTTTATTAATTTTTTCTGTCACGAGACAGCGAGGGAGGAGAAGAGAGAAAACCAACAGAAATAATGTCCTTGTACATCTCTTTTCCAGTAGCAAATAACAGAGATTAGATAAGAGGAAAAACAGTTGATGGAATATCGTAATTGTGTAATAATCGAAGGTGACACGTCTCAGCCACACACCGCTATAGCGTTTAATGAAAAAAGAGAAAAACTATCATTATTTATTGGTGACTGAACCAATGCTCAAAGACGCTGTTGGTTTAAATTAATAAAGAGAAAGCTGATAATTTTTCTTCTTTATAACAAATGACAATGTCCACACCAAGTTTTTCACGTTAGACACAAAAAAAAATTGAACATCGAATAGCGGAGATCAGACTTTTCTAAATGATCATCTCTAACCCCATGTTTTCCTAAATTTTTAGTTGCAATAAAGTATAAATTAATAAAAAATCGCAACAGGTGTTAAAGAGGGAAAGAAATATTGAAATAAAATTAGCAAAACGTATCGGCGTTGAGATTTTTTGACAGCTATGAGTTCGCCGAGCATGCTCAACGATGAAAATTGGGACGACTGTGGGGACATGAGGTACGAGGAAGATTTTGAATACGAGTACGAGGAAGAAGAATTCCCCTCGGACATCGAGTACGATATCGAAGAGGGTATGCAATTTTTTTATTTTGCGGTTTTACTCTCACGATGACGAGTCATTTGTCTCATTTTTTAAGAAAATTCGTGCGACGTGCCGGATATTTGTGACGCAGTATTCGTCGACGGAAATGACGTCGATTACGAAATTTGCGACGATGAGGATTCACTCTTCGACAGAGTTCCGTTTTAAAATAGCATGAATCAACTTTATTTATTTTTACGTTAAATTTGAACAATCTGTAATTAAAATTGTTGGATCGGAAGGTTTGGCTCTCGATCAAACCACCGAGAATTCCGGCCCGCACGTGCGTCGTTTCCGCTCGGAGAGTTCAAGTAAAAAGCTCAACTTTTTTTTATTCTTTGCTGACCCTGTACTCGAATGTGGAATATTATTTTCAGGTAATGAGAGAACGTTTGTCGTCAACGTTAAACGCTCCTCCTTCGATCAACGAATGTTTAGCTCGGAAAGTTTCGAGAGGACATTCGAGAAGAAAACTCGTCGACGGTGATTACAAATACGTTCAAGTGAACGAGTTCGATGGAAAAACGAGACATTCCTGCCAGGAAGATAATCCAACCTTTATTCCTCAATGCGCGTTAATGCTCAGTGAAATATTTTAGGTGAAATTTATTTGAATAAATGTAGCACACCGAATAAAAAAAAATTCCCCGATACGTGAAATTTTTGTCAAAAATTTATCCCCTCTTCGGATGAAAAAAATTACAAATAATTTCTATGCAGAAAAAAATAACTCAAAATTTTAGGTCTTTTCGAAAAATTCGATTTCTACGAGTAACTTTTAGAGAAAAAGATTGAAAAAGACACTATAATTACCTTTTTTTTTTTAACAAAATTAGATGTACGTTCAAGAGCGACCGAGTGAAGAACCGAGACATTCCGGTCAGGAATACACACCGACGCTTATTCCAAAATAGAAAATTTTGGGTGAAATTTATTTTAAAAAATGTAGCTCCGAATAAACAAAGTTTTCTCGATACGTGAAATCTGTTCAAAATTTATTTCCAAAAACTCCGAATTAAATAAAAATGACTAATAATTTCTCTGCGAAAAAAAAGGCAATTAACAAAAATTTTCGAGCATCGCACATTTTGAGTCTTTCCAACAAAATGAGATTTCATCGAGAGAGCTTTTGAAGGAAACGATCGAAAAAGTGTGGAACGTGGATGATCAGCAGGGTGAGTCGAATCTCATGAGAGGTGGACCGTCGTCGACGGTTTTCTCGTGATACCAAATGTCCTCGAAATCCCAAAGGTCGGGATTTAGATCCTCTCGACCTGGAGGTGCTCTCGGGCCTTGGCTCAGTTCCGGTGGATAATCCTGAACATTGAAGAACCTCTCGATCTCATCGATATTTGCGCCCCGATAAGGACAGGCTTCCGTTTTCTGAGGAACCCTCATCGAGGCTTTTACCCTGGAGGGACATGGAATAACCGTTCCGTAATCGTCTTCCTCAAATGAGAGATCCGCCTCCTGGAGTTCTTGCTCGAGAGGAATTTCAAAGTTGATTTCTTGAATCGTGCTCGTCGCCATTCTCTCGAACTCGTCCTCGATTCTCTTCTGCGTCGCGTATTCGTCGAGAGTAACTTGCGCCTTCTTGGAGAATCTCCTGGCTGCCTCGACGTCCGGATGATCTCGCCCGTACTGCACTTGAAACATGACGTGCGAGATGTCAGGAATTTTGTAGATCACTCTCTGTCTCTCCCTCGGAGGCGACGGGATGTACTCCATGGGCGGACCGAGCTCGTCGATATCCAAGATCGAATCCCCAGAATCGTCCTGGAGATTGACAGAGTTTCCGCCGACATTCGCGACCGCGATCACGAATTCTCTTCTCGCGTTTTGTAGCTCTTCGAGCTTATTTTGAACCGTGGCGCTTTCGATGGCGTCCTGCTCGTCTAGTGACTCGTTTATCGCTTGAATCGACTTGTTGGCGATCTCGGAGCCTGCATCGGTCGCATCCGGATTCGCGATCGAGACGATCGTGCTGCGGTTCGGGCAAACGACTCCTGGATCGATTATAATCTTGTTCACCGGACCGTCGCTTATCGGGACCGCTTGAACGACATCGGCGTTCATCAGACGGGCGAGCTCTTTTGTGTCGTCCGGGACCATCGTACCGCTCGCCAGGGGCGTTGGACATTTTCGAACTCCGGACGGTCCTGGCTGTATTTTACTCAAATTTTTATTTCGAATTTTTAAATTAAATTTCTTATTTGTTTAATTCATAATTGTTTGTTAAACTTTTCGAAAACTGATAAATTACCACCGCTCTCTTCGGTCTCGGCGGAGGTCCTCGCGTCGTCCTGATGTGCCCTCTGGCGACCGCGCGCCCCAGAGCGGCTTCGTGCGTTTTTTTCCTATCGCTGACGTGTCCTCTATGAATCGCTTCCTCGAGTTCCTGTATCGCCTGCTCGGGAGCTTTTCGGGGGGGACTCTTCGCGCGTCCGAGCCGAGCGTCGCCGCCGACCGGAGCCGGCGTGCGTCTCGGACATCGCCGCGGCTCGAGTTTCTTCTGCCTTTCCTCAATCTGACGGACTTTTTCCGCCGCGGCTTTCTGTCGCATTTGCATTGCTTTCGTCATCCCCGGTGCCGCGAAGTCTACCTTTCGCGGACAGGCCGGGGGCGGACCAACTTTTGCGAGTCCAGTTCGCGAACGCGTCGCCGCCGCCGCTGCTTGTCGCGGCGCCGGAGCCGGTTCCTTCTGCACGACCGCCGATGTCTGCGCCGCGCGCAGCATCTGCGTCCGGGTCATCCCCGGACGCGCGAGCGAACTCCTCGAGGACGGACGAGGACATGCCCGGGCTGGCATTTTCTCTTTAATTCTTCAACCACCTTTCTCTCTCTTCGAACTCTCACTCTTCTCTGCGAAGCTCCAAGATAACTCGCTACACTTTTCCTTCAACTTTCTCTCTCGTAATTTTTCATCGTGAGTATTTTATAGGAAATTTTGATCTCTGATCGCACGAGCTGTGACGATTTTTTTTTCAAGTTTCTTGTTTCTGGGCAGCCGGAGATAAAATTTCGATTATTTTGTGCAGATTTTAGGATAATTGAAATCTCACCTGATGAGCTCGCTTCTTGGCCTGTGTAGCCATTTTATGGTACTTTATTACTCTGTAAATGATTTGTTTATTGTGTATCAATCAGCGCCGTATCGAGGATTCGTGTCACGCTAGAGCATTGTATTATTACTTACAGAAATTTTGAATCCCGAAAATTGAGCCGGAAACTGTTGAATTTTTTTTCTAAGATTTTTGACGTTCTGACGGTTCGGTTACATCATTTGTTATTGGGGAAAAAAACCTCTTGAACACTCGCGATATCGAAAATAAATAAATGACAGTTGCGCTTTTTTCAGGTTGGTCTGCCAAGCGCAGACCACGAGAATTTTGAAAAATGACATAACCAACTTCATTGAAATCACTTGCAGCGTTTTTCCCGAAAGTTTGCTCTCATGAAAATTTTTAGTCGAATGTAATTGAAATTTCATCCGAATTTCTGTTTTTTTTCGCTTCAAAGTGTCTAATATGATATGTGGAAGGAGGAAAATTCTTCCTGACTCGAGATGAATTCACCAGTGAGGTATAATGTCACTAGAATCCGTGAAGGAGGATCGAGCGAGCAAAAAGAGTAGAACGAACGAGATCAGCGTGCATGCAGCCAATTATCTCAAAAACAGACATCCAGAAATCTTCGAAGTCGTTCCGATCCGGGGTCGATATCGTCAGAATGCCAGGGGACATTCCCAACGTACTAGCACAGAATGTCAAACATCACAGTCGAAGGTAAATTTTTCATCAAATAAATTTATTCTTTTATAAAAAAAATTAAATTGATCAAAAAGAAATAAAAATCATGCCCATTTGCTACTTGTTTCGCAAAGATTGCTCTGACGAAATCAAGTTCGGAAAAGCGACATTATGGCTCAAGTCTTGGAGATGTTTTGGAAACGAGCATTCGATGTCCGAACGCAGCTAGACCCGTTTCGAAGGATGATCGGAAAAATAATACGGTATAAAATATCTTAAGGTATAGTACTATCGGTTGTAGACCTACCGTTAAGAATTTCACGAAACTTGGCATATCGATGCCTTATAATAGGAATATGAACCAGTTAAAATTTTCAAAGGTTTTCAGAGAACTGAAAAATAGTTATTAAGATTACAAAAAACATGCTTTTAACATTGATCCTTATGAAAAAAATGTTTTGAACATTTTGGCTACTTAGAATTTGGGGTTCAGAGTCCGTGATGAGAGTAATTCGTAATAAATTAATTAAAAGCAAGTATTTTGTATTCCTATTATAAGGTATTAATATGCCAAGTTTCGTGAAATTCTTAACGTTAGGTCTAAAATCGATAGGATTATACGTTAAGGTTGTTGCATCGCCAAAGTCGATTTCGTCAGAATTTGTTGAAATTTTACACAGATGTTCGCGAATATCATACGAAAACGTGTACAAAATTTAAATGAGTTCCACCGTGTAGAAAGGGAGATATGTATTTTTGAAAATTGCAGTTTTTCGTGATCTTCCATAAGAGCCTATGTTAATTGTTGAAATTTTCAACAATAAATATCTTTATTTCTACACGGTAGAACGCACTCCAATTTTAGACACGTTTTTGTATGATATTCGCGAACATCTGTGTAAAATTTTAACAAATTCTGACGAAAAACAAATTTTTTTTATGAGTTTGCCTTTATTACTTAAAAAAACGGGGAAAAACTTTTGATCGTGACTGTCGCGATACAACCACCTTATGTCTGTAAGATCGTGATGGAATGGATGAAAATTCGTTTTTTGTACAGGTGAGAATGTGCAGCATCGCGATCAGCACAGTGATGATGTTGGCTCAAAAAACTTACGACGACATTACGATGGAACACGTCAGACACGCGGAAGAATATTTCAACGGATTGAAACAAGCTGATGGATATCCTGCGAATGTCAAACAACTCTCGCACTTATTGACGAGCTTGAAGAAGAGCGGAAAAATCGTTTCACCCTTCGATGATGAGAAGAGCGAGGAAAAACAACCCGCGAGGGGACAAGAGAGTGGAACGCAGATCGACAACGATATCATTTAGATTTTTAAATCATCGATGTTCAAAAATTTACACGATTTCAGCTTTCAAGAAAATAATAATTCAATTTCGAAAATGAGAATATTTTATTTCTAGAGTTTCGATCAATTTTCTCCCCACTTCAGGTCAGTCAATATTTTTCGGACAAAATGTTCTGGTCTGTGAAAATTTCTGTGTGTACGAAAATTTCTTGAGGTGAAAATAAATTTGATTCGTATCGAAACGAATGAAAAGCGTGTTTCATCGATATGGCATCGCAAAAGAAACAGGAAAAATCTGATAAAAAGGTTTCGGTAACGCCGAAAAACGAGTCCGACATTCAACCGGTCTTGTATTCGTTCAGGGTTATGGGAGGCGGGCTTGAATCGGGTTCTGTAATGACTGCGATACGTCCACCTTATTGGGTCTACCACGATCACGCTCTGGGTGTCATTTGGAGTCTCTTTCACAGTGATAAAAATTATATCGGTCAGAAATACCACAAATAAATATTTGCTTTACCTTTTTCTACTAATGAAATAAATGCTGTTATTCAATTTCTGTCATTTGCTTTATTAATTACACAGATGAAATTTCAATTATTTCGAGAATAAATATTTAATTTAATTTTTAAATAAAATATTTTATGATAAACGCAATTCAGGAATAACTCAACTGCATTGGTGCTTGAGGTTTTTGCTTGATCTCAAAAATTCTCAAGGCGAGTACACAGGAGACGTAGAAATTTGCATTCGAGTGATTCAGGATGATTTGATCGAGCAATATGCGAAGCTCGGCACGGCAATAGAAAAATCGTTGGATGACAAATCGAAAGAGGATGACAAAGATGATCACCCAGCTGAGAAACAAACTGTAAGCAAGATTCCCGAGGAGAGTGCAAAAGAAGTCGAAGCAGCAAAAGAAACTCATCATGAGACCGAACCGATCATCGCTCAGCAAACTGAAACTACTGATAAGGCGACTGATAACCAACAGAAAATTGACGACTTTATTGATGCAGAGCAGAGAGATGTGCATTTTTTAGTACACTTTCAAATGAATAAATCTATTTTGCGTTGTATTAGGAAGCTCTTTAAAAATTTGCGAACCATTTTAACAAATTGAGATCATTTTTTGATATCACGATTGATTGCATTATTTTTTCAAGTCCAAAAGTATCAAAAACTGATTTTTTGGGTAAAAACTTTGCAATAAGTAAGTTGCAATAAGTTAGTAATTAATAAATTTTCGAAATTTCTCGCAAAACTTTAAAGAATTTGCCAAATCAAAAAATAATATTGAAAACATTTGGAAAATGGAATGAAAAATTATATAATCATTAAAATATGAAATAAATGTAAGTACCTAATTTTTCTGTCATTTTTTAAAAATCACTTAAAAGCCGCAGCAAACTTCGAGTTTTATCAGCTCGTCTGGACCTGGTCCGTCGGGAATCGGTAGAGCAAAGGATAAAACGAGAATGGCTGGTGAACCCTGCGATCAGAACAAATGCGGAGTCGCGGAGAGACGAAAGAAAAAAGAGGAAACAATTAGTTTAACTTACAACGAAATGGTCTCGAGAGGACCCGCACCGTGTGCCGAACAGGACTCAATCATCGATTTCTTCGACGAGAGCGAATTCATCGAAACGTCGGACACCAAAATGACAGAACATACAAAGGACTCTGAAGATCGTACTGGTAGAATTTTTGGCTTCTTTTTACAAAATATCGGAAATATATTTATCCTCATATGAAATCAAAATATGCTGATTTTTTATTATTGCAGCTGACGAAAGTACTAAAGAAATGGTTCATTTTTTGAATTCCGCGATGGAGGAGCACATAGATCGAATAAAAAAAGAAATCGACAGTCTGTACGGCCTGAAAAAGTAACTACGTTGAAATATTTTTCTTAATTTTTTTTTCGATCGCACTAACAGTTGTGATCGAAATTGCTAATTTGCGAGTGCTCTTTGATTGCCAGGTTCATCGAGAATCTGAGTGACTCCGGTTTTCCTGCACACATTACGCAAGATTTGTCTAAAAAAATGGAACGTCTGAATACCGAAAAAATATCTAGAGAAACGTGAATAAATATATGGCGACTTGGATTATGTCACGTACGTTCGCTTGAAAATTTATTTTTAACCTGTACTAATTTTTCTGAAGCAGGAAAAATATTGTCAAGGTAGTAAACGTTAGTGGGGAAAAGTGGTAAAATAATGGTGAACAAAAAAGAGTACATAAAAAAGGAATTTTTATGTCTAATAAGGAAATTTCATTTTCTCATCGAAATACCTACGTTGATTGAAATTATGCATCAATTCATCATTTGAATCAATATTTTTTAAGCAAAATGAATGCCCTCGTTTCATTAATGTACAGCTTTTCAACGTCGCAGATATAGGACTCGCTTATTCGTGAATTCGTCGGTATTGACTATCCTCGATATAGGAACTTTTCTACGATTCATTAATTCCGACAATCACAATAAATAGAGGAAAAAACAGATATCGGTGACAATTTCGATAAAATTTAAATTAGACTCAACAGGTCTGGATGTCTTCGGAACCGCTATAAATTGGCGTCAAATCTTTTGAAAATCACTTTACGTTCAAACGTAGAAGGTTCTAACATAGCAACTGGAAAAAATGAAATTCTGTAAGAAATTTATATGTAAGAAAAAAAGAATCTGAGAAAACGATATATCACTTTACAATTTTGTGATTATTATCATTATAGCTATTGATATTGATCACTATCACTACCTTTACTGACAAAGCAAAAAATATCATTTTACAGTTTTATTAGTTACTATTATCACATGGAATTTTGCCTCAATTGTCCATGCTGATGAAGATGTCGAATTCAAGAAAATCAACCAGCCTGCTATTGAAATGATTACTACTGGACAACAAAATTTTTCCAAAATATATTTCAAGGTTCTAATTTTTTAAATATTAATACATACTAATTTTTTTCCGGCTTCCATTCTAGCGTAATTTTTTATTTACCTTTCAGATCACCGGTCCGATTTACGAAACGAATTACGTTTATTCTCCTCTGAGTTTGTACATGACCCTCTCGATGACGGCTTACGGTTCAAAATTGGAAACAAGAACAAAATTATTCGAATTTCTTGGATTTTCGAAAAAATATAGTCGTCATCTCAGAAGTGGTTACAGAGCCCTCATCGATGACCTTGCTGTGAGTTTTTGAAATAGAAAAAAGTGCTTGCAGCAGAAGTTTTACCATCGTAATAATTTTTTTATAGAAATATCAGGATGTGAATCTAACCGTAGAAAACAGATTTTATTATTTCCCTAACAAAAATGGACCCAAGAAAAAATATTCGACAGCGATCGACAGTATTTTCGGATACGACAATGACAATCTTGCTCCTCATTTCCACACATATCATCCTGAAAGAGTTGTTTTAGAATGGACAAGATGTATGGGACAATATCCTGGCAAGGACATCGCTGGCCTTAGTAAGACAATTTTTCAATTTTTAAACTTTCTTTTCCTTAAATTGTTAATTTTATTTAAGCAAAAAAATGAATGTTCGCAGCTCTCATTGGTCTCGATCCCGTCTTTATGATCGCCAGTTCTTTTTACTTCAAGGGCTCTTGGGCGACACAATTTAATTCCGCACTCACAGTAGATCATCCATTCTGGAACAAGGGAATCGATCCTGTAAATGTCCCTACAATGTACGCGTTTGAAAAAATTCGCTATGGGCAGCTTCCCCAAGTTGGTTCTGTCTTTATAGAACTTCCTTACAAGGTGCACATGTTTCGTTACGCAATTATTATTATCTCCCATATTTTTTGTAATAATAATTATTTTTTTTAATTTTTATTATTATCGTTTTTTTTTCGTATACGCAGACTGGTGACACCGATCACACTGTCAGCACGTTCTTCATTCTTCCAAACAGACTCGATGGATTTGACCCGCTCATTCAAAACATGGACAAGATCAGTATTGACGATTTATGCAATAATGCGGAAGAGAAGAGAGTTCTTCTCTATTTGCCAAAATTTGAAATTCAAGTTTGGGGAACGCCCGATACTGACTTGAAACTCGTGAGTTTTTCGTATATACGGAGGAAGCATAGAACTTTCGTTTCTATTCTGATTTTCTAATCATCGACAGCTGGATTGTATGTTGAATATTGAACTCGGTATGTGTCTGAAATTCTTACTTATTCGTAGATGGGTCTGGCTGAGGTTTTCTCGTCGAAAGCCAACTTTAGTGGAATTTCTGAAATAGCGACGATTGTTCCTAGTGGAGTTGCACATAAAGCTAAATTAGACGTTCACGAATACGGCACCGGTCCAGTCACCGAAATGAAGAATGGTAAGGCTCAATTTATTTCAACTTTTTAGGGCAATATTCAATTAAAATTTAAACTGTCTCGCATGAATTCATGTTAAATAAAAATATGATAGGTTGACTTATGTGAAAAGTAAATTAAATACGATTTGTTTTTAGATGGTCCAACGGAGCCGCCTGTTTGGCCCTCCATTGAAAAATACCCGGACATGGTAACTTTCAATGCATACCATCCTTTCGTCGCGATTGTTGCTACAACAGGCAAAATTCGCGTAAATCTACTAACGGCTTACGTCAATGAACTTTACAAAAAACGTACGAGCTACAAGGAATAGTTCATTCTTTTTTTGGAATATTTTTCCTGAGGAATTATTCGAAAATGATTTCAGGATATGAATTTGATTATGGATTTTTGTATGAGGAGATGATGAAGATGTTATAAGTATTTGATAATTTAAGAGAAATTTTTGTAACATAAAATCTATAATTATTACAATTTTGATAAAATAAAATTCATTCAAACATTCAAAATTTTACGTAGAAATTATTTAGTTCCAGCAAAATTTCGTTAAAAAGTTTATCGAAATGTTAATATTCTAGAAATTGCTGTTAAAATTCGAAAGGCTGAAAATTTATCAACATATTGCCTAATTCAAAAACTAAAGTAAATTTTCCTCATGGGATGAATATAATAGAAGATGAATATTTTTAGAAATTGGATCGAATAATAAAGATAACAAAAAAACCGTAGGTACAATTGTTCAAATAAAAAAAATGTACATTCTTAATTATTTTACGTGTCTGAAAGTTAATGAAATTCAATTATTATGCATATTTCGTTATAAACACGTGTCGATCGTCTGAATGTCGAAGACCACAACTTGTAAAATATGAATTACATATTAAACTATCAGATCTACGAATACGACATGTTAACATTATTCAAGAAAAAAAATAAGGGCAGATTGTAGAATGAATAATACCAAGTTTTGGTCTCAAAAATTTTAAAGTCTACTTGTATATGCTAGTTAATGGAGGAAACAATTAATTAACATTTCGATTGAACCTTTCGTACATTTCTATACACCATGTGTGTTTATCAAACAGTGTTAAAATCATAAAATATATAAAAATACAAAGTCATAGAACGTTAAAAAATATTTACGGATATTTATCGAACATAAAAAAAATCACGGAAAAAAAATCATCTAAAATATTGAATCCATAAATATGACGAACTAAGTGTTAAAAATTCATTATCTCATGAAATTTATTTCGTGATCCATTTACGTATTAACCATTCAGAGTCCTCTGAAATAACCATTGTTGAAAAAACTTGCGAAACTTTTTTCTCAACGAAGTCAATTTATCATAAAAATTGAGGCCTCGATATAAATAGCTTGTTTTCGAATGATACAAGCCATATTCATGAAATCGAACCCGGAAAAAAATGTGTGTACCTTGTATGTTTCCATACCCAACACAATAAGAAAATTCAGTATACCAGTATTCAGTATAGTATAATATTTATTCACGATAATAATAATTGTTATTAATTTTTTTGAGAATGGTATAAAAGGTCTCACTGTATTTTCAATTTCGCAAAATGGATCTTATAAATTTCCAGAGACATTTCACGTTAAAAATTGAAAAAATAATATTTTGTAAGTACATTTAATAATTTTCGAATTAGATACATTTAGATAGAATTAGATAGACCCTGAGAAAAATTTGTTAAAACATATACTTTTCTAGTGTTCCTTATTGGTATTATAACTGGAAATTTGGCGATCACTGACAATGCTAATGATCCAGCAGTCGTCAATTCCAATGACGTACAAAACGAAAATGTTGCCTTTGAAGAGAATAATGTTAGTACCATAGATGAAACAACACAAGCACCAGTAGTCAATAGCGAAGACAAAGGTCGTAACGAAATCGAAAATGAAATACCTGCTAAACCATCGGCGGTCGAAATGGTGGCCAGTGGAGAAAGAAATTTTTCAGCTATATTTTTTAAGGTTTTTACTATTTAAGGACTAATATAATTTTACTGTTTGACCCTAAATGTGTGCGAGTTTACTTACATTTTATTTACTGCGATAAATTTAAGGACATTAGAAAATTTCCTCTGATACTTTTACATGATTTATAAATATTATGTTAAAAATAAATTACGTAAATATTCAATGACGTTGATGCAGCGCGTGTCTAGAGACAACATATAAAATCATAAATAACTGTGGACCTTTTACACAAATTTTTTCGAAATATGATCACCAAGAGTTAATTTGCAGCTCTAAATTTCTAATTGTTTAATCATCAATTTAATTTTTTTCTACTCTTTAGCACACATGTTACAATTATGATGGAAATTATGTAATTTCTCCTCTGAGTATTTATATGATCCTGTCAATGGCATCGTACGGCGCAAAAGTTCAAACACGAGCCGATTTGTACAAAATTCTCGGAATTCCTAAATCGGAGAGCCATTTCATAAAGGACGGTTATAAACTTCTCCTTAATGACCTAGCTGTGAGTTTTATTTAATGTAAAATAAGAGATTTAAAAAAAAACTCGTAAATTACATGATTTCTCCATTTCAGAATTATAATCCAATTGACCTAAGCGTGGAAAACAAATTCTTTTACTATCCCAACAGCAACAGACCGAAGAAAAAATATTCGGACACAATGAAGAATATTTTTGGCAAGACTGACGACTATCTTAACGATGTTATATCAGAATACGATCGCATGCGAGTTATTGGACAATGGGAACTAGTTAACGGATATCATGCTGATAAACATATCGTAGGCCTCAGTGAGTCCTTATTTTCTCATTCGCTTTTTTATCAATCGAAATACTTGAACGAAATTTAAATAAAAGATGAATCATTGCAGCTGACTTCGGTCTCGATCCAGTCGTTTTACTCGACAGTTCGTTATTTTTCAACGGCTCCTGGGTGACTCCATTCGATCCGAATACAGAAGAGCGCGATTTCATGAAAAATGGAGTGAGCTCCATAAAAATATCAACAATGCACACTTTTGGTAAATTTCGCTACGGTGAACTTCCTCGATTCGACGCCACTTTCATCGAACTTCCTTACAAGGTATAAAAACATTTGTGCATTCGCTTTTTTTCATAAAATCTTGAAAATTACACTTGGTTGCAGAGCGATGACCCCGACCACGTGGTCAGCATGTTCATTATTTTACCAAAACGTAAAAACGGTTTGAAAGACCTCGAACAAAGTATCCACCTGATCAGTCTCGACAAGCTTTGTGACAGTGGTAGAGAAGAACAGATTCATGTCTGGTTACCAAAATTCTCCTTCGACAGCACGGCGCCGATAAGGAGAGATCTGAAAGACCTCAAGGACGTGAGTTTTTGTGGTAGAAAAAAAATAAATTAATTGTTTGAAATATAATTTGTTTATGAAATAAACGTTGACTCTTCTGTAGGTGGGCTTGGCCGCAGTTTTATCCCCGCAGGGCAATTTTTCCAGAGTCTCGGAGTCGATTCGAATAACTCCGCGCGGCGTTGGACATTATGCCATGGTGGATGTTCATCAGAACGGTACCGGTCCAGTTAAAAAAAACAAAGAACTAAATGGTGAATAAAATTAATATTTCGTTTTCTTGGTTTTTCAAAAATTTATGGAAATTTACACGTTTTCGTCGTTCAGATTGAAATAAAATTAGGAATTGAAAAATATTCGGGCTTTCCAGATTCTCAATCAGCGACAGTTTCACCGTCTGATGGCGAATACCCAAACGGAAGAATGTTTCAGGCAATGCACCCTTTCATCGGGATTATCGCAACGAGAGGCAAAATTCGCCTTAATTTGCTCACGTTCCATTTCACGGAACCCCCAGTAAATTACAAGTCATAAAAATTTCAGTTGGTGTTTTAGATATTAAGATTAGATGATAAATTAAGTTACGTATTTCTTGAAATTTGATTAAATAACTTGGAATTATTTAAGTGGTTCCATCTAGTCAGAATTTTCGTTGGGATGCTAAATATGCGCTAGAGTTCAAAAAAACATGCTTTTTTTCGGCCGATGACTAGATGTAACCTCTTAAATATTATTCTCCTAATAATTTTTTAACAGTAATTTTCAGTGGAATACTTCAAAGTGTAGTAACCATTATTTTTCCTGTGATCCTAAACGAAAAAAAAAAATTAAATTTTTGGAAACTTTTCTCCGCAACTGTCATTTGACTATTAGAAAGTACTTGATCAACCACCTTTGCGATATACTAAAATTCTTTTGAATATTTAAAATAATATAAATTGAATACTATAACAACACATATTGTACACATTTATTTTACGAAAATTCAAAAGAAGATCGATCTCCACCCTGATCCTCAAAATAATTCTCAAAATAATATCTGCGAGTTTTAGTAATGAAAAGCATCACTCGTGATAAATTTCACGCGTAGCAAAGCAATCAGGAAATTAATCGGGCATTTTGTATGTATACCGACTGTTGAACACTTTTTTCGGGTATGATTAAAAATACTAACAGTGCCGCGTAAAATATAAAAAAAGTAATAGATATACAGCTGTACAAATTTTAAAAAAATTTTGGTTTTATCTGAAAAAAGAGAATAAATTATAATCGAAATTTATAATACAACGCGTCACATCAGAAAATTCTGATCGATGGCATGTGTATATGAATTTGTTTCCCATATTATATGATCTATTCTATAATAAAATCAATAATCTAAAAATCGTGGAACTAAATTTCGTGGAACAGTTATAATTTTCCAAATAATTAAAACATTCTTCATCTTATAGCGTGAATCGTATAACACTGTCTATAGGCAGTTATATTTGCCGATTTCATCAATGTTTGCGAACCAGTAAAAGAGTTTTGTATAATTAGCATATTCACAAATCCGAGATAAAGATTTTAAAAATAGAAAAATATAACAATCTCAATTACAGAATAGGTTGAAATTTCGGGATAAAAAGACTCTTGCGCATATTCACCGTCTCAAAATTGTGTCAAATATCATCAGACATACTTTACCTAAGTAACTATAGAGGAAAAATTGTCCCATCGGTGACAAAAAAAACATGAACATTCGTAAGTAAAACCGCAACGTAAAATAGATGAAAGTTCATAACTCAATAAAAAAATTTATTTAAAATAATATATTTTTCAATGAAAAATAAAAAATAATAATTTTTTGATAAAAAATAAGAATGAAAATTCTCGACACACATCAAAAAATCTTAATAAAAAATAACCATTTTTTCAGTCTCATTAATTGGTATCGCAATTTTGCATTTGGCAATTAATGTCAATGGTGAAAATCTCGACAACACCGATGTCGCCCGACCTCCAGCCATCGAGATCTTGATTCGTGGAGAGAGAAATTTTTCCACCCAATTGTTTAAGGTAAATTTGTAAAAAAATAGGTACCAAATTATCTTTTATAGCGAAAATTTTTCAATATAATTGATTATTTATTTAATGTGCATCTATTAATTTTAAAGCGGCTAAGTGATTCAATAGATGATGGAAATCTAGTAATTTCTCCGCTGAGCATCTACATGGACCTCTCAATGGCAGCTTACGGTACAAGATACGAGACGAAAGACAGTTTGTTCGGAATTCTTGGATATTCGATGAAGGACGGCGATTACGTTAAAGACGGATACAAAGGACTCATGAATCACTTCACCGTACGTTTGGCATAAGAAAAAAAAATATTTTGAAGAAGAATTCCATATTCAACTATTTACTCGTACTACATTATTATAACTATATGTATATATTCATTTCAGGGTTATTATAATAGTCCTCGCCTGAGCGTCGAAAATAAAGTTAAAAAATTTTCAACTTTAAATCCGCCTAAAAATAGATTTTCAAAGGCAATGAATGAAATTTTCTACGCCAAGGACGAAAGTGTCAAATCAATTTATAAAAAATACGACAACTCGATAATTTCGAGTGAATGGATCGAACACGTTGACGATTCTGACAGAACTATCGTGGGTCTCGGTAAGACGTCATTTTTTTATGTAGATAATTTTTGACAACTGTATCGGACGGGAATATGAAATTTAATTTTTGAAAATAAATATTTTTAGCCGACATTGGACTCGATCCTGTCGTTGTTCTCGGGAGCAGTGTTTTTTTTGAGGGCAACTGGAGGACTCCGTTCAACGGTGCGGTCACGAGTAAACGTGATTTTTGGGCCAACGGTGAAGAGATCGTATCCGTACCGACAATGTTCGCTTACGAGCGTTTTCGCTTCGGTATTCTTTCCGAAGTTGACGCTAAATTCGTAGAACTTGGTTACAAGGTTTGTGTGTCGCTCTTTTATTTTTTATTTGCATATTATTTTTATTTTATTACTATTATTATTATTATTTATTATTATTTGTATATTTTATTATTGTTATTTTTATTATTATTTGTATAGGGTTGGGGGGAGGGCAAAATCGGGTAGTTAAGAAAAATTTCCGTCAAATATTCTGAATCTTTTGTTTTTTAATCACAATTAAAGGAAAGAAACAAAATTTTCATGAGAAAAAAAATTTTTTTCGTTCAATTATTGTTAGCTTTGATGTCTTATTTCAAGTAAAATTAATTAATGATTTATTTTAATTTTTGCTTAAATGTGTTTCATTGCCAAAGAAAATGTTCTTTTTGGATCTGCTATGCTAATTAATTTTTTGCTTTAATTTTTGTTTAAATTTGTTTTTAAATCATCACCAAATATAATGTTCTTAGCAAAAAAAGACTTTATGATATTAAATTTTATCAAATTTTGTTTTATCAAATATCTTAAAAATAAGTAATTAAAAACAAATTTTCTCTCTGCTTACAGAGTGGTGATACCGATCACAGTGCCAGCATGTTCATTATTCTTCCAAACGAGAGGAAAGGTTTGACCAAATTAATGAAAAATCTCGAAAAGCTTAGCCTGCACGATCTCTGCGACAACGGCGAAGAGAAAGATGTTTATCTCTATTTGCCGAAATTTCGGATCGATACTTCGTCCCTAATAAACGAAACACTTGTAAAGGTGTGTTTCGTGCAAAAAAAGAGTCTATATTTATTCTAATTACAATTTTAACTACATATTTCGATTGATCATGAATTTATGTACGCAGATGGGACTGGCTGACGTTTTTTCATCCGATATGTCGTTCTTTGATGGAATTTCTGAAGAGCCTGCGATAACCCCCGCTGGGGCTCGTCACATTGCGTCGATTAATGTTCACGAACAGGGAACCGGTTCAGTTAGAAATAGCAAAAAACCTCAAGATGGAGCTCAAGAACAAGAACAAGGTGAAATTCAGTTTTTACAAATTTTTTTCTTTCTTTTGCGCATTAAAAATTTTCCGAAGATTGGATTCGGTACGCATTCCAGTCGCTGCTCTTTCAAAATTATAGATTAAGGTGGCCCATCAGTGACATCGCTAGTCAAAGTCGTGACGTCACAAAATTTTATGCCAAATATCATAACTTTTAACAAAATGTACATTTAAA
>JAPYYX010001065.1:0-31837 GCA_030522605.1 Cremastinae sp. B BG-2022a | reverse complement strand
TCAGATATGCTATACTCTTTATATAATTATTTCCATTCTAAGTAATCGGAAAGTAGAGAAATTAGCGCGCGCAACAGCGCGCGGAGATTGTCGCTAGTTTATTTAAAAACTATGTATCATATGGATTTTTGAAAATTTAGAATTTGAAAATTTTCAAAAATTTTAATGAGGGAAAACTAAAAGAGAACGTGCGGATCGAAGGTGCATGATTTTCAAAGCTCTTGATCGAGGCAGAGATGTCCCTGAGAAGATAGGACGAAGCCCTGTTTCGGAAAAAATAAAAAGAGACCCGAAGAGCCGACCGCTAAGAATTTCCAGACTTCTCAACACGATTTTTTGTTTCGAGTTTCTCCAGAGAGCTCGTATACTCATATAATTTAGCGATTATTTTGACATGGGTATGATCTTTTGACAGGTCGCACTGGCCGCCCTCGCTCATTCGCTCGCGCCCTAAAATCTAAAATATAGCCATTTAAACGGTCATTTAGGGAAAGCGTGGAGCTAGCTCCGAATCTACGTTTAATTGTGAGAATTTTTTACGATTTTTGCGTGCCAGTTTCCACCAACGATATTTCATCCCTGTTTCATCAATTTTTCGTCACATTCATATTTCATTGAACATTTTAAACAATCACAAAAAAATAATGATAAAAAAAATTATTACGCTAATTTTAGAGGATTACGAGAAGTAATTGTAAAAAAATATCAATCACTATGTAAATTCCTCATTATGGAAATGTTAACCAATTACCAAATGAATTGTAACGAAAAAGAAGAACAATCGATAATTAAACAAAAATTGGGGTCCGAGCTCTTATGTTTCTTGCATAGCGTACAAAAAGAATGGAACAAAAAGGCTGATAAAAGGAAAATTATTAACCGGTGGATAAATTGCGAACGCGTGTCTGTGAATATCCAAATAGCCCGAGGATTATAGTGGTTGGAAAAGGGGAAAGATGGAAAGGAGGATCTCATCGAGGAGAGAGAGAGAGAGAAAGAGAAAAAGAGTAGATGGACGAGAAAGAAAGAAAGAGAGAGAGATAGATGAAGACTGAGAGAAAGAGAGAGCAAGAGAGCAGTGGCGTATGCGTGGTGAAGGAGGGAGGTCCGCCCGCGGCTGGAGACGCGACGTACCTTGAGTTATGGCGCAGGTTAATTATACAAAACATTCAATTATACCTCCCCAAGAAAATACACACACGCTTGAAGAAAAAAAAGAAAGGAAAAAAATAAAGAAAAAAGAAAACCGACGCACACACCCACATGCGAATTTTGCCTCCCAATGTATGGCGGGAACACAAACACAAGAGCGTCCGCTCTGTATATATATATCTATAGGCTCTCGAAACAAACCCGTTTACCAAATGCATAATATAGGTCTTCTCGGCGCATTAGATATATCGACTGATCGAAACTGGCTTACACCGATACACCGGACTTCGCCAGAGTTCCAGATAAAAAACTTTTATAAATCAGAGTCCTCGATATTAAATACGAATCTTCGAAATTTATTCCAATTTTTAAAAGTGGAATCTATTTTTTTTATCGTGTCGTTCATCCATTTGCGAATTCTTCACTATTTTTTATTCAGAGCGTCTGCTCAAGCAAAAGTAAACACTGATATTAAAAGTTATTTTTATTTTGTGCTCTTGATTTTTTTTGAAATCGTGTTATTTTTATTTATTCTTATTCGTTTTGAGTTACACAGTAAATTGTTTATTTTTTTTTTCGAATCCTTGGGATATATTAATATGCACTTAGTTAACAAGTGACCATATATTTTGATCCCAGGAAACCTCTCGGTATACAAAGTAACATACATCATTTTATGACAAAAAAAGGTTCCAGTGAGCTTCACGCAAGCTGCGGTCACGTGTGAGAGAATTATGAGGACACGACGGATCTCGCGGCCTCTTAGCGATCTCTGCAGAAAGGATACTGACGTAATAATACGAGTCTCGAGCCATTTCAGGCATAAAGTATTATTTTTCGCCTCGATCGGATTTTTGTGAATTGATTTCTAATGGATATAATCCCAGTCGAGTCGACGATCGTAAATTTGAGAAATATCGCTCTATCAGATTTCCTGGAATTTTGAGAAAAAAAGAAATATGTCTGGAAACAGATTATTCCGAATCTTCCCACGACGTGTCAACTCATAAAAATCTCTTGAATTAAGGAGAAACGAAATGAGTGACAGAGAACGGAAAATGTCCGCTCGCGTACACATAATTTTGTGCTTATTTTAAATAGGACGAATTTTTCAAATTATTTAATTCACTTTTATTGCGACGTTGAAGATTTCAATTTTATATCCACTTGTTAAAAATCGATATCGATTTCTGCGAATTTCTTTCTTAAATTTCGAAAATGATTGATTATAAAAAATCGGTATGAGAATTTAGTTGCAAAATAATTCGAGAAAAATTGAAAATGTTATTTCGGTATGAAGGAGACGCGTGTGTCGTAGCAACGACGAAGAAAGTTTTGTCCGGTCGAAAAGGAGCGATCTCCCGTGGTGAAGTCTCCGTCGGTCGGTGAGAGATAAGATTTTTCGAGATTCTCCACGACGAGGCGGCTACTCGGGATCTAAGCCGTGTGGCGCACGGTCGAGCGATCTCACGATCTATAACCTTCATTTTTCTGAGATATGTACGTGTTTGGCAGAAGAACGTGCGTGTGTCACCGGGAAGCCATTTTACTCGATCGACGACTTGCCAGATTTTTTTAACAGGTTCTCACAGTTCAGTTTTACTACTGAGAATACTCCTTTGGTTTTTGATTTAATGCCCTAGACATTTTCGTACAGAGGACGCGTTTTTGCGGACTATATGTCATTTTGTATTTTAAATATGCCGGGCTTTGCATTCTACATCATATTTGGAATTTTATAATTAAATTTTCTGAAATGTTATTAGGTATTATACACATACACTTTCTCTAGCAAAATATAAGTCATTTGAAATAAAATGGAAAATCGGCAAAAATATCATTTCGTACATCATGTGCCATTTCTCTTTTCTTGATCGATATTTAAGAAAAAGTCACACATAAATGATTGATATCAATAATTCAATTTGTTCATCAAAGAGAATATATTTTCTTGAAATTGGACATTTATTCACATATGCTGAGATCGATCCACTTTGCGTACCGAGCGCAATTTTTAACGCACCATATGCATAAAATCCAATTTGCACAAATACATCCGGTATATGTTTTTCTACATAAAAATAATAAGTACATTCGAATAAAATCGAAAGATTCGGTCATCGGTAGTGGTGCAACATATAACGTAGTTGAACGCAGAGCAAGAAAAAAAAAATGAATACACGCGGCTGGTGAGGAACCGTGGGCGACCATTTATCACGAGGCCGTGGTCCTTTGGGATTGCTTGAAACAAAAGCCATGGGAGTTTTTGAGGAGGGTACGCTTGTTTTATCCTTCGATAAGCTAGACGTGGGAAGAAGAAGAAGAAAAAGATAAAGAACGAGAGAAAGAGGAACACCGAGGAGAATAAGAAGTGGAGGAAGAAGAGCTAGAAGGAGGAAAAAAAGACGAGGAATCAAGAGGGGAAAAAAACGAAGGAGCTGAGGAGGAAGGAGTGGAAAAAGAGAATGAAGAGAAGAAAGACAGTGAACTTTCCTTTTGAAGCTCTTGCACGCGTGGGAGGAATGTACTCGTTGCCAATAGTAAGAGGAAGGAAGAGACAAAGAGGGAAAAAAGGAATAATAAGAGAGCCGAGAGAGGAGGAAGAGAAAGAACTTAGCGAGAGAAAAAAAGTGTACAGGGGAGAGAGAGAGGAGAAAAGAGCGGATGAACTTTGAGAGGAAAGGAGAGAGGAGGGGAGGAAAAAAGTAAGAGAGATTGCCATAACACAGAGAAGTTTACGCGCCGGCGCCGGCGCCCCCCGCGGCCTCAGACGCCGCAACCATAATACCGAAAAAGAAACCTCTGAATGTCATAAGGACCAATCTCCGTGAGACTATCACTGGCGCCTCTGAATCCAAAAGACTCTTCGCTCATTTATGCGAGAGTTCCTCACGCACCGTCGATATGCGCGCACACCTTTTCAATCCCCCCCGACCCGAAAATCGAATGAAAATGACGATCGTGACCGATGAGATTTCCAAACGCTCGCAAATTAATTTCAACTCTCTTCCATGCGATCGAACTTTGAAATACCTAACTCGTTAAATATAGCTTCAAAAAATATTAAACATTTTTTCCGTCAATTCAATCTCAACGAGATCATCGCAAATCGATTTCACCTTTTGTTGTTCGATTTTTGTATAAAAATGTTTGCTATAGGCTTCAAGAAATTCAATTTAATTTTGTTCGGAAGGAAAAAGTATTTTCGTAGGAAAATATTTTTAGAAAAATACAGACTCGAAAATAGATTCTCGAAAATAAAGCCGAAGGTGATGAGTCCAACGCGATGTTTGATCGTTGTTACCTTGACTACTTGATGCATGAAAGTTTGGAATAAAGTAGGTCTAACGAGTCATGCGCTCGTGCAAGTTTGAAAAAAAAACTGATGTTTGCTATTCCGGACTTCTCCTTTTTTCTATTTTCACTCAGAAATCGTGTTTTTTTTATGTTCATTTGCACCTGTGGGTCTTTTAATCATAGGTATTTCCATGGCTGTCCCGGTATGTATTTCCAGCTCTTCTCTCGGTATTTTCTCCTGTGGACGTTCGGATATATATCTTGATGGCAGACACTCGCGACATCGGTGCGATAATAACGTCCGGAAATATTCTTAACCCCCGGGACGAGGCATGCTGAGATATGTCCATTCATTGTTTTATTAGCAATCGTAAAACACATAACGTTCGGGCAATTAAAAAAATTGTCTCCACTCGCTCGGGCCTCCACGTGGGTGTATTACGACCATTAATTTTGGTACTTAAACGCGAAAAAGAGATCTGCACGCTCGTTGAATACTCTCGATCAAGTTTCAATGTCGAATAAATTACGAAATCCGTTTATCATCGACTTGACATTGATTCCAGAGTCATTCCAAAGTATTTACGCTCCGAGGAAAATTTCTTCGAAGCTATTCTCAAACGATGCTTTTCGTGAACCATCAACCTTTCCGCGTATATACGATCCTCAAAGCATGGAAATTACCGTCGGGTGAATATAAATCATCGAAGTCGAGAAAAAATAGCAATCCGATCGATCTTCGAGCACATCGAGGACACGTATAGATCCTTTTTTTTCGTTTTCCTATCCTCAGAATATGGCTCGTACACCGAGTGTCTCGACACGTCGACACACGGGCTGCGTGTCCGATCGTATCGGGAGAGCGGGATCGCGAGATGTCCCGGACTCGTATCTCGATGAAAAATCCTCGACCGAGCTGGTATGAGTAACTCGTCAGGCTGGAAGAAAGAGAGAATGGAGAGAGGATGCCTCGTGGTCACTGATCCGAGTTCAAAGACAGCCAAGAGGCAAAGTTTAAGGTTCGAAGGACTCTGAAATAAAGTATATTAGAAATAACAACTCCTCGGATATGTCATACCAGAACGGAAAAGCAGGATCCTGGGAGCTAGAGATTGAAACAATGCGACCAGAGAGATAACAGAAGAAAGTCCTGAGTGACGTTCGAGCGATCGGTAAGTCGAGAAGAGCAGCGAGAGAGGAAGAGGAACGTGAAAGGGATATCGAAGGCCTAGGATGGCCTTAACGAGTACCTCTAATAAATAACCACGAGGGTTCTCCGACGAGTCCTTTCGCTTCTTCTTTGTTCGAAGCTCTCTCTCTCTCCTTTCGTATTTCCCTCTCTCTTCATCTCTTCCTTTCTCCTCCTCTCTCTTCCTCTCCATTCCAAGCTGCTGAAGATACTCAGAGAAGACCAGAGGGAGAAAAGAGTCAGCGGAAGATGCACGCCCGAGCCTCCTGCACATCCCGAAGATGGATGTTCTGCAAGGCGCCGCCGTCACCTGGCAAACCTTTCCAGACTTCCAGTTGCTGCCCCAGGGATCCCGAGAATCCTCGCGGCTGTTGCTCCTCCGGAACTTTTTCCTCGCCAGCTCGTGCTCGATTCTCGCGCAGCATACAGATCATCCCGAATGATCCACGGTGGTGACACCTTCGGCTTTACACGAAAAAACTCTATGGACGTCTCATCGGTACAAGACGATTTTCTTGCTCGCGCGACAGCGCGACACCCTAATTTTTTCGACCGAGAATTGATTGGCCATGAAAATTTATGCAGGTTACACTTCCGCTCAACACCGATGGACTCTTCAACGCGTTATTTATCATTCTCTGAAAATTATACGCATTTCAGAGCATTATAGGCTTGACTAAATTTTAATATTAACGTGTAGAATTACTTTTATGTTTCAAAAAAATTCCATTCATTTTATAAAGCCTCTTCTTATATACTATGAATATTTATTTTTATTCTTTTTTTCATCTAGTAACTGTATCACACACAAATTTCACCGATGATGAATTTTTTTCCGTTTGATAAAAATACTTTTTTAAGTAGAAAAGTAATTTTAAATAATTCGACGGATAGACCCGGAAAAGATTGCAAGGACTATCAGAAAAACGTTTCTACAACTCGTCACATGTAATTTAATAGGAAACATACGTTTTTCCAAACAAAATTTTCAGTACATCGTAAGATATTTTGTTGATATTTGATTTTTTTCTTCAAGGTAAAATAAAAAACGCTTGTATACAATTGTGTCTCTCACCAGAATTTCAGACAAATGTAAAAAAAATATATATCCGGCACTGAAATTGAACGAAAAGGTTCTTCCTCTGCTCAGAATTAATTCTGCCTGTACGAACAATAATGTATATACCATTATATACCCTTTCGACCCCTGTAAAACGAGTAGGATCTTTCCACAAGAATGCAGAATAATATCTCGTGTGTATCCCCTCTCTCGAGACTGGAAAGAGATTTTTCCAAGCCTTGGTAACTTGATCCTGTTATTCGCGCGACAGAATCTTGGCCTGGAGGACACACGTTCCGAGTCCTTTTTTTCCTCCCTTTTTCTCTCAGTTGCACTGTTTTCCGTCCGGCCATAATATGCGTGAAGGAGATAGGAAGATCGAGATAAGTCGAGAGATATCCTTGAGAGTTTCGTACTCCGAACCGATCGGAATGATTCAGGTAGGTGGAACACCGAGCTGCCAAGTCGTAACGTTCGAAAAGTAAGAATTCCGTAGTAAAGAAAGAATGCGAGGAAGTTTTGAAAGCACGTCTCTGTATTTTGAAAAAAGAATACGGAAATTTTTTTATTCAAAAATATGGAAAACTGAATCAAAGAATACCATCTTTAGAAAATATCAAAATTACAAACAAGATTTTAGTATAGTGTTTAAAATTAGTTTGGAATTTTTATTTAAACCGAAATTCTCGGATGACAAAAATTAAGTGTCAATTCCTCGAATATCATCATATGTAGGTTTGAAGATTGTCAATGAGATTATTTAATGGTAATATAAATGCAATGACGATTTGAGAAAAATATTCAATTGGTCTACAATGTAAAAGATGTATTTTTTAAACGATAAAGTCTGGCAAGAATCTTTGAAATCTAGAACACGATCTGACTAATTTTGACGAAGCGAGGTTCGATCGAAAAAAGGCTCATTTTTTGAAAAATCAAGTTCGGCCACCCTGAAATTCATCGCTTAGCCAGACAGGAATCTCGCCCGTTGATTGACGTCTATTTAATAGAAAGACAACTATGTATACGTGTGCAAAGATTGCGGTCAAGAGGAGAAACGGGAGGATAACATTAACTCATCCGGGAGTCGAAGGGGCTGGTCTCGACTCGACGGGTGGCCATTGTAGTTGAAACCCAGCAAAGAGGCCTTGCACTCCACACGATCTTTCTTCCTTTCTGCTCCTCCTCTCTCCCTTTCTCTCTCACACTCTCGATGCTTTTCTATGAGGTACCAGCTCCCTCGTAAAGTCAAACGTTGACACTAGCCACGGGACACCAAAGGATCTTCCAAGATCTCTCTCTCTTTCTCTTTTTCCACTCTCTCATCCTTGGACGTTCAATTTTTTTTAACGTGACCTTTATTTACATTTCGTGGCTTTATGTTATTATTATCGTGAACGAGAACGCCGACAGACCGAAAAAGTGGGCGTAAAATTGAAATACATAATACACAAAATGTCCATTTCAACTGGCCTTTTGTAAGAGAGTTGCGTTTTGTTTTCTTTTCTCCATTAGCTCGGACCTCTCGCATTGAGAATGATCGAACGGCTACTGTATCCGCTAGTGGCTGAAATTTATTCACAAATTTTGAGAATCCATCCGGGAGGACAAAATTCTCACTCGTTTGTTATTTTTGCTGGCTCTATCTCGAAAATCGTATCAGAAATATGAGAAACGATGATTCGGAGGTAAAATATAAACTTGAGAGTTGAACGCTTCGAGGAGAGGACGTTTTTTCTCATCGCTGCGTCAATCTTTTATTCATCGTAAATTCGATGTTCGAGTTGAGGAAAAAAGTTATGAATAAATTGATGAAATAATTTTTCGATTCTTATCCGTCTCTGCTATCTTGTTTTGTTAATTTTTTCCTTCGAATCTCCGATATTCTTTTTCACGTATTTTTAATCAAACGAAAAAATTTATATCGCGATCTAAAAAATTTATGCCAAAACCGAATATGACGCTCGCTCTTGCAGTCAATATTTCGAGTGAAAAAAAATTGGCAGACATTCTTCAAAAGCTGCTCGTTAAATTAGCGAGTTTATGGTCGAATTGGGCGATCTTAACGATCTAATCAGAACATCACGTGAGAAAAGATCTCGCGGTATATCATCTCGAGCTGACGAACGAAAAATTTCGTGACCTGACACCCCTCTCTGGTATGCCCGAGGGGGTTGGAACAATTTCTTTGATCAACACCGAAATATTAAATGCAACATTTTTTTATCGCTAAATTTCTAGCCAAGAATAAATTTTTTTGCCATTCAAACACTTAATGAAAATATTTAACCGCAATTTTGAAAAAAGACAGAGAAAAAAACGTCCAAAAGAGCAAAATTTAAAGGGGAATTATTATAATCAAAAATAAAAGGTTGATAAAGGGTAAGAGGAAATATTACACTGTGTGACCAAAAAATGGTAAGAAGTTCGGCGTGGCGAAGGTTGGCGATGAAAAAAAGTTGAAAAATGAATGGACAGGGGTAAAAGATGGCAACAATGAGGCGAAGGAGCGTGAGCGAGCGAGGAGTTGCTTCGAGTTGAAAGAAAGGAGGAAGAAAGGAGAAAGAAAAGTAGGCTTTTTGCTCAGTCGGCGAGATCAAGAGACCGACACGCCCCTAGACCGCCTTCTCTAATCATCGGCTCATTACTCATTAGTACTAATGAGCCACGCGTGCTGTACGGTGCGAGAGAAACGCCATTTGACTTTCCTATATATGACACCTATGAAAAATATTCAGGCAGCGTATATTATCGTTCTCTTCCCTTTTCTCTCCACTTTTCATTCCTTTCGTGGACTGCACAATTCTTTTCTGCAATTCAATTCAGCTCCTTTCTCTCCGTATTTCTTTCGATACACCAAAAAAAAGCTGCACGTTTTAATGTAAATTCGAGTCATTAAAATGGTATTAATTAAATAAGAATTATCATTTTTTAATCAATACTTTCACGTATGAAAAATTAAATGACCAATTAATTAAAGTTATTAAGGATCGTTGACGCGGTTTTATTTTTTCATGGTCTGAAATACGTGTATCGAAGAAAAAAAGCGAAATGGTTTACAGTTCGCGTTCGAGTATGTAGTTTTGATAAGTTGCACGCGATGTGCGTGAATGTCTTTTAAATATGCGTTCCAGAGTGGAAAAGCTTGTGGCTGCTATTTTAATTCCTATGCGATCGATAAAACTCGGGTTTCGAGAATCACGAATGAGAGCTCTCGTTTCTTCTTTAATATTCACGCCTGTTACTTCATCCGTGCTCGAATCGCCCCGGGGAGAATTCAAGAACTTGGCTAAAAAGTAAAAAAACACAAAACAAACATGACTCGACGAAAGCCTCGATGACTTTATGATCGATGACGATACTAATGAAATGCCAGCTCTCGTTTGCCCGAGGAATTTCATTTCCGACTCTTTTCCTCTCTTGGCTCTCGTCGCCTCGTTTCAAATTCGAATCTTTAAAGGAAGTCGATATTTTTTGAGGTAATCACGCAATTATTATAATTGTCATTATTACTATTTCAAGCGTTCATATTCATAATATTTATAGTTGAGGCGATTTATATTCTTTTAGTTTGTAAATATTTTTTTATAGAGAATTTTTACTTTTTCTTTTTTTTACTTTTTCTTATCAACTGTTGTTGTCAATTTTATCGATATTTTATCATTAATTTGATATAAATAGTACGCAAAAATAATATTCTGTTCTTTTATTCTTTGAATTTTTTACCCACGTATGGAAAATTTGTTTTCCTTTTCTTCCACTTCTCTCAATTTTTCGTCATCTTCATCAAGCAGTAACGAAAAATAGATGAACAGCAGTGAGGGCGATTTCTGTGGGTCGGCGACAGAAATTCCCATAAAACAAGCCATGACATCGTGTTCGCTGAAGCGAGCACGTGTAACGCGAATGAGAAGGACCGACGTGCAGGGATTTTCATTCGTGCTTGGTGGCAAAGGTCCAGAGAAACTGCGAAAGCCCGGTACGTCTCGTTACATCCGTCACAGTCGACGATCCGTAAAATTAGCGCCACCTGCCACCCTCCAAAATTCAACCCTCGCGGCTTGCGCTGGCCCATGCACAGTCGATTCTCTCAATGATTTCGGATCTTCGTGATAAATGATGACACTGACTCATCTCGCTCAATTCCCCCACTTTCTACTTCCAATATACCAGCCTTCGCTATTTTATGCATTTATATATAATACCGAAGTTAATGACCCTCAACCTGTTCGTTAGAGCGGAAGTTATTCGAAATGAAATAACCATGATTTTTTTCATTTCTTTTTTCAAGCCAAATCGATATTTTTGTCTTCTAAATATAGTACGATTGTTAAAACAAATTCAACTTTGATACTTGATATTTTTATTTTTTAAACGAATATTTTATTAAACCGAAAAAATGGGAGAATTATGTTTCATGCAAAATTTCTGAACTTGATTACACTTTTAAATGCATTCGACAAAAATTTTTGTTACTCTTCTTCTTCTTCAAAAAGTTAACTGTAATTTTATTTGTGAATTAAAAATAAATTCTTGAACATCACTACAAAGTATAATTATAATTATTGTACAAAATGATGTACATTAAAATAAACATTAAAATAAGTCTGTGTAGTATATTTTTACGAGAATTTCATAGGAAAAGAAACGAGAGGAGAAAAGTAGTACAAATGATAAACTTGGAAGCATCAGGTTGAAATGAATGAGAAATCATTACATTGGATTAGTACAGAGAGGGGTGTTTGTTGTTCTGGAGGGCAGGGGGCGAGCCGCACGCGCTCTATTATGGCTGATCGCGACCCAAAAGCTCTCTGCACATACGAAACGTAATGTGATTGTTTCCGTTCGAACGAGATCGAAGGGTCCACCTACAGGCTGTTTCACATTAGATGCGCCGTCAACTCGAATTATTCATGGAATATAAGAATCAATTCGCATAATTTTTCCCACGCTGTACAATAAGCGTTTTACTACCAAATTTATACAAAAAACAAAAAATAATAGTTTTCAACGTTTATTGCACAACGAAAAAAAAATTTATAGAAAAAAGATTTTTGATATTTTGAACTGCTCTGTAATGAAAAAAGAGCGTCGCGTGACAGGATTGTAGGATCGCGAATACGAGACGCGTAGAGTGATGACTTCATCCCCCGATGGTCCGCCAGCAGGCTGACTGATCTCTCGTCAATCCCCGAGCCGAAGATTCGGGTACCCGCTCACCCGTAGATATTCGTATTTACTGGACCGAATCCGAAACCGAATGTTGTCTATCTTTGCTCTTATTTGGATCTTCGAGCCGGCACCAGAACATTTTTCTTCATTCAAGAGAAAAATATATTATTTCTTGATCCAGGAAAAAAAATTTTTTCACAATAAAAAAGAAAAAAAATTTCTCAATCGAGGAGCGGAAGAATATTTCTGCACAAACATGGGGGAAGGAATTACAAAAAATATAAAAGGAGAGAAAGGAAGGAAAAAAAGCGAGATTGAGATCGGCAAGAACAAAGCTGAGAGATATGATCCGCGTACCAGGCAAAAACGAAAAATTCTCTCATTGTAGTTTGATCGTGTAAAACTCGAGCGACAACTGAACGAAAGCTGCCCCGAAGCCTTGTTTGCGATCTTGATTTTTCTCTCGTATTCTTCCTCGGGGGTGCTATCGGCTTGCATCTATTGTATACCCAAATATACATATAACAAACATTTTTCACATTCGCATATCTATGAAATAATAATCTGACCGATTCCAAATTTTCACTGTTCAAAATCCTTTTTTCATCTCCTGAGATTTGAACATATTTTACAAATGAAAATTTCATAAAAAACGATATGAAAATTTGAGAAAATTGCATCTAAAAAACAATATATTTATTCAGATTTTTTTGCTTACAGTATTTGCAGTTTGTTCATATTAAATCAATTTTCAATATTGCAATTAAGATTAATATTCTGAATTTATAACAAATACTATTAATTTAAAAATGTGGTAATGGACCAAGCAGTATAAAAATTGGAATATATCGAGATAAAAAAATGTAAATCTAACAATAAGTCAAAAACAAAAACGTGTATTTGATAGTAATTTCTGATATACGTATTATTTTTATGAGTTACAAAGGAATAACGATGAAAGAGATTATCGTAGAAGAGTCTTAATGGCATTGTTGAAATTTGAATAACACGAAACACGATACGAGATCGTATAGGAACTCTTTTCTCCCCAAGTAAAAATCCATCACCCTCTTTTGGGACAAAAAGAATAACGTCGTTCGATAACAAAATATTTCGTACGGTGAAATAGACCGCAGAAAAAATTTCTTCGTAAAGGTTTCTGCATACGGAGAGGTCAGTTTCATCATGATGGGAATTCTTACGTTCGAAACATGAGAGAAATACACGAAGATTTCGAATCGTTGAGATGAGATGAGTCCAACACAGGTATAGGGTTACTTTTCTATTCAATTTTTCTCTCGTCCTCGTTCCTCTCATCTCTTTCTCATTTTTTTCTCTCCCGAGTGTAGTTCTTATCCGGATTAATTGTTGGCAGCTTGTTGGATTCTCTCCCAAAGATATGAATTACCGAAAAAACTCCTTTTTGAAAATACAAGCATAGGCACGCATGTATGGACCTACTTCGGTTCTTTCGTCTCTTTTTTTCGTCTCAACTCTTTCATCCTCTCGATCTTTCTACGATCTCCATTCATTTTTATGTTTCCTCGTATTTTTCCATGCGAGCGATAGGATCTTCGATCGGCTTGGGAGATTCGAATGGAGGATAAGTTTTTCCGGATTCACGAACATCTACCATCTGGTCTATGAAGAATCGTATGTTCGCGAGATAAATTTTAATTTATTCTTACTAAAATTAAAAAAAAATAATTTTTTGAACCTTCGACAAATGATTTACTTTCTTAAAAAAATGCGGAAATAAGTTTATTTATTTTTTTAAAAATATTTCTTTGATGAATTGTTCGAGCGATGAAATTAGCATCATCTCGAGATTGTAAATTGTATTCTAATTGTAAAAGTGAATCAGATAACAATTTGATGGGACAGGGAAACATTCACGAATGTGAATATAATTATTTTTTATTTTTGTTCTTATATTTTTTTAAGCAACTGAACGAGAAAAATACGCTTTTTAAATATCCATATGTCCATTGCATTTTCAACTTATGCCATTTCATTGTACATTCTTTTTTTGTGACACGTTTATTATACAAACACTTTAAATCGGAATATATAAGATGTCTCTTGTCCAGTCGACGCGAGTCTTGAATTCCACGCACAATCTGAGCGTCGCGAGATTTCCACGCACTCATCATTTCTCGCTCTCTCCCTCTCTCTCTTTATCTTTCTCGGAGGCCTGCTATTATTGCTCAAAGCAAACAAACGTGTGCGCCTGTTTTTACGCGGATTGAATATTTTATTAAGCAGGCGCTTCAGGTGCAACGTGTTTTTTTTTTCGTTTACGAGACTCTGATAATTTATATAAACTCGCAATTTATTAGCTTCGAAGTGCTCGTCGTGAAAGACAATTGCCGAAGAAATTCGCTTGTTAATAAAAATCGCAAAAATAATTATGAATAACTGTCATTTGGCGAATTAAAATCCCAAAAGAAAATAGTAATCTTCTGAACGTTTAAAAAATAAAAATTATTTGATTAATTAAACATGAAATATAAGTTACACATTGCAATTTGTATCAATTTGTCTACGCGACGGTTTATTCGAATTATGAACAAATGTTAAGTATCGTATATTCTTGGTGCTTAAATATGTTTTTTGAGCTTCCATCATAAAGTTTTCACTTTAACGACGAGATATTACGATATCGCGAGCATGGAGGCTCGCTGGTAAATCGAGACTGTTTTTCTCTCGTTCTGTCTCCGTGCGTTCCTTCAGACGATTTTAATGCTCGCGGCTCGACTCGAGACACCTACAAAACCGAGCGAACATTCTCAATTCTCTTTTGCTTGATTTTCCTCTCGCTCCTTTATTCTTCCTACATCCTCCCTCAATTATATGTTTTTCTTTTTTACCTTTACCAAAAGATTCTCTTTTGCCATTTCCAACGAATTTACGAGCGTAAACACTCGACATACCCGACGATTCTTTTTGCCAAGTCAAAATACACGGCGAGACCCATGAGAAATAAAATAATGCATCTCGAACGGAAAACAATTTTTATCGCGTCGAAAAATTTTTCCTGATCGGGAAAAAAATTTTTTTTTATCGATGTTTTACCGAGACTCTCTTTGCTTCGGCTCGCATTCATTTACTCTGAATATTAACGAGCCTCGGTAAAACAACGAGAGAAAATATTTTCTTCGCTCTGCTTCCTTTTTTCCCGATGAGAGACTCGGCGGAGAAGAGGAATGGGAAATGATATTGGACGCGGTAATAATTCAAGCAAAAGGATGCATCCATCTCTGTTTTTTTGGTCTCTTCCTTTTTCTGCTCTCTCTCTCTTTCTCTTTAACTCGCAAGATTATTTCCCATCCTTCTTGAAAACACGCGCGTCTCGAGTGTCACTACGTAAGTCCCGAAATAGAGCGATCTTTGCCGCGTTAGATCGTTTTTTCTGGCTCTCTCCCGGCCGTTCCCACAAAATTTCACGTTTCCCCCCGGGAAAGAGCTCTTCAGGATGACTGGCGCGATCGCTCGTGTTTTTCCCTCCCGTTTCGGATGCGCACACGCGTTTCGCACCAACCAAAACTCAGCCACCATTCTTTCCTGATTTATCCCCCGCTCCGCGACCGCCCCGACGGAAAAAAAACTCTGCTACATAAATCTCTGTAACGCGCGAGGGAAGGAGGGTGCGCTGGCGGATTTCTGATGGCACCGGGCACGCTACGAGCCACCCCCACCCGGAACCAATCAAATTTCGATTCCCCCATGAACGAAGTATATTCGTATATTTATTTATACTTACGCACTCAAAGAACGGAAAGAGAGCGGCGTCAAAATGTGTCGAGCTGGGCAAGTGGAAGATACACGATTACGAATCGTTTCGCTCGTTCGCTTTTTTTTCACTCCTTAATGGATTCGATTCACGACAGGGATTATTATTTCGATTAAACATTGTGCTGACTAGACGAATATATTTTTCTTTGTGGATTAAAAACAATTTTTATATTTTTTAATTGATAAATAAATTGTATTGTGTATTTTAATTTGTTGGACAATATATTTGATCTTAGCAACAGGATGAACATTTCGGAAAATATTATATTCATGAGCTAAATTGGGGCTGTTCACGTTTTTATTTATTCATTGTCTTTTTTGCTAAATGATTCAAAGGGTGAGAATCCGTATACTTCAAGGTCAGGAGACTCCGCCGCAGCAGCCAAATATTCATAAATCGATGGTACTCGAGCCTTTTGAACCCTTTTAAAACTTAATGTCATTAGGATGAGGGATGCGAGCCAGAAGGGTTGACGCGAGAGATATAATTTTCGATAAATTAACAAGACGAGGGAAAGGGGTTGTTTTTTAATTAAAACTTCAATATAATGAGAAAAATCCATCAAATTGCGAAAACATTGTTATTATACGAAATCATTTAAACCAAATGTCCTCAAATAATCAATCAGAAAAAATTCTCTTCAGTAAATTCGTCCCAGAATTATTTCGAAACTTCCCTCGAGCTTCATCCCTCCTCTCTGAGATCCCTGTAAAAGTGAATCCCCAGGGTGTTACAGCTCCGTACTACTGTAATATCGATCCAGCAGACCTTTACGTGCCCCGCGATCGTTTGTATCAATTTTACTATAATTTTCTCAAAGTGACGTGCACCTCCTATATATCCTTACATAAATACTTTATGTATACGAGCGAGTTTTCCTTTTTTATTCGCTGGATTAAATTTTCCTGACTAGAGCTAATAACTTTAAAAATCCGGAACGAATTTATTCATGATATGCTTTCGGAAAATGTGGGAATGTATGAAATTTACTGAGATGCTGCTTTTTTTAATAATTATTCGAGTATATACGTGCGCAGTCGATGTAAATATCACAAGTCGTGAAAAAAGATGCCGACAAAGAACTTCCGACATTGTCGAGCAAAATAAGTAGTAGAACTCAACGAGCGAGCACTTATAGGAGAGAAGAAATAAAGAGAGAGGGAAAGAGAGTAAAAGAAGGAGCCGATATACGTTGGCGCTGTGTAGTTTAAATACATATAGCAAACCCAGCGGGACATTAACCAGATCACCGGATGTGTGACAAGCTTCTCACCCACTCAAGAACATCCATGTAGCCTAAAAGAGAAAATTGTCATTTGCGTTCTATAATTTTTATTTCTATACGATTTTTGAAATTTTTATCGAAATAATAATTTTGAGGCGGTTCCAAAACAGAAGCTGCAGTCCACTGAATTTATTAAAATTAAAAAAAATTATACATTTGAGGACATTGATCCAGCTTGATCTTAAAGATTTTTTTATAATTTGAGAAAAAAAATCATCGCTTTGCACTCTTCCGTTAGTTCACAGATTCTATTCAAGTTTTTTATAAACACAATTACATACAATTATGCAGTAAGTGTTTTAGTTAAATATTGTTTCGAAATCGTTACTATTGACAAATTTAATAAAGAATTTGTTGCTTTGGTAAAATAAATCACTATCATTTTCGTATCCTTTTTTTTGAAAAAAAATTCTCATTTGAAGAAGTGTGTTTTGATACTAGACTTTTTTGTCTCTATTTTTTGTGGCAAAAATTTGTTCCCGTCTGTGTCGAAAGTTAAATGCGGAAATTGGCAGAATTCGGTGTCACAAATTGTCGGGAAAAAAACCGCAGTGTCTGCTGGTCTGGTGTGACACTGCTGGATTACGTTCCCTTTAAGTGGTTTCGTCCATAAAACTGTAACGTCGTTTACGATAATGTCCTCGATAAAGGAAGCTGGCACGGAGAACCGAAGAGACGAGGAGGCAAGAATATTTGCAAGGGTAGTTAAGTGTTTGTTATTCGTGGAAGATGCTCTCAGGCACCTGAGCCTCCGATAACGAGGACCCTTCAACGTAAAAAGCGAATATCAATTATTTATCAAAAACCATTTCTCACCTCACCGTTTCCACCTTTAATACATTTTTTATATTCAGTTTTGAGAATTTTGTCCATCTCATACATATGCATACGTGAATGCAATTTGAACAATTTTCAATATTTTGTTCTTATTTTATTTTCCGATCAGCAAGTATTTTAAATAATGAGAAAGCGAATATCTTAATAGCACGGACTTTAAGTTTTGTTCGAAGCGAAACAGCGTGTATATTAAAAGCGAAAAAATTATACGAGGAAAGCCCTGAAACCCGATCGAAGGTTTCACAAAGGGAAACACGAACAATATGAGAATAAACAACGAAATAAAACGTGGTCGAGAGAACGTGTACGGGAACATTTCTTTTTTCGAAAAACAAAGCACGCGAGGAGGATGAAAGGAGATTTTCGAACGATATCACGTTACATGGAAAAAAAATTCATTCTACGAAAATATAATCCTGTTCTCTTTTCGTGTAATCTTTTGCCTCCTTTTTGAGGACTTTGCAAAAATCCGAAAAATGATAAAATTGTGAGTGAAAAACATTTAGTGAAAAAATACAGTTACCAAAATTAGAGAATGAGTCAGAGATTTCGACGCGACTGCGGTGGGAAAAAAATGTCGAGAGAAAACAAAAGAACTCAAAAAATGGAAAACAACGTGTGACAATTAAGTGGGATATTCGACGGAATGCGATTTCGCGCGGCCGATATATTTTGCTATATTTACCCGGAGAATCGTGACTTTTTTTCTTAAATTCACGTCATGAGAGAAATGGCAGTCACACTGACCGGTATAAATGCACTCGCTCTTACTTATCGCCTAGAGAGTTCGTCCCCGTGTTTATGCTAATTGGATAGATAGGAGAACGGCAACCTTCCTCGAGATATGTCCTACTTCAATTTTTCAATAAATAATCTTCTTATTTTTTATAATTTTTTCTACCATTATTTATTAAAAATATAATGATGTCAAATGCTTGATAAAATTTTTTTCATCATCCACTTTTGTTGACGATAATAGTAAATTTGTACAAAATGTATTTGAAATTCAAGTATCGTAATATTTTATTGGAACTTTTATAGGTAAATAAAGTCTACAAATTATTATCACGTTTTTCGTGACTTTTATAAATTAGCTGGCAATGATAAATACAGAGCATTAAAATACTCTGAGATTATTTTCTATAATAACATTTATAGTGATTATATTTATAATATATTGTTGATAAATATTTTTGTAGGAAAATTAAGGTATTTGTGAGGAATTCCTCACCACACCAACCTTAAGGTTCGAAGGAATATTAGTAAATTTGTGAGAGCAGCCTGAGATGTCTCTTAATGAGAACTCGGACGAGAGATAAACTATATGCGAATTTTTCGTGAACGAAAAGAGATGCTGGATTGAGATTCAGGATCAACTGGTGGGGGATCTCTCCGGGGTTGCCACTGCCGTAGCTGCCGTTGCTCTTCGTGAATTCTTGGCCAGTTTTTTTTCTGGATGTTGCGTCCCACCGTACCCCTTGGGCCCCGCTGGATTCTCTTTTTTAAACTTCTTTTTGCTCGCTTTTTTCATTCTCTCTCTTGGCTTTGAAAAATTTCGAGCTGTGCTCTCTCTCTCTCGCGGCCTTCCACCCTCGAGATAGGCTTTTGTCTTATTATTTTGTCCAGAGACTCCGGCCAGGTATTTCAGGGCATTACCAGAATTTTTTATCTCCCTCTTCCCTTTTTTCTTCCCTCTCTTTTGCTGTCTCTCGTTTCGTAGTCACTCTTTCTTTCTATCATCTTTTTCTTCTCATTTTTTCCTCCTTTTTTCCGATTCGTTGACTGTGCCTGCAGTCTGCATAAACTTAGCGGTTTTATCTTCGCGTTTTTTATAGCAAGAAAGACCCTCTTCGCCTCGAGCCATGTGATACGTTCTTCATCAATTTGGCCATTTTTTCCGTTACCGAGAATTGAGTCCCTTCTCACAATTTGTCAATTTACACCGTTTTCCGGATATTTTAGAAAAAATTGTCACCTCTCGACGAAAAAATGTGCACCAATCTGATCATAATTTATTTTTTGATTGCGGAAAGTTTGACCAAAAAAGCGTAATTTTTATAGCGCGTTAAACGTCAACGACAATTAATATTACCAATTAAAAAATACTGCATTCCTCGAATTTTTGAAAAAGTTGATCCATGAAAATATGACTAATCAAGATGCAATCTCAGGAGATTGTATTTTACACTTACACGCAATTAAATACACGATTATCATAGTTAATCACATGGTGCATTAATAATTCAGATATTTCAATGATTTTATGAACGTAAATGTTTATTTACGACAGGAAAATTCTTCCATCGATTTATAATTTATAATTTATAATTCAAGCTCAAAGTAGTGACAAGAGTTGTGTATCTTAAAGATATAAAAAACTTCAGCGTGTTTTTAAAACTACTAAATAAGGAATTCCGTAAAGTTGTTGGACAAATATTGAAATTTTGTAGTAAGTCTTAAACTTTGTAAAGAGAGTTGAATTCATTCATGAGCAAAATATCCTCCTGTTCGCTTTTGGCCTCTCGGGTCTTCTCGTTTTTCACCGTGGTCGCGTGTCCGACGGGCATGAATCGAGAAAAAGAGTGGGACGGAACGGAACAAAATATTGGCGATGTCACGCTAAAAGGCTAATGCACATTTTATGCATTCACGTACATTCGGTATGAGCAGCCAGCGCGATACACTTTCTGATAAATCACGGGTGCAAATTTTGTTACAAAATTTCGGATGCTTCGAGTCTCGCGCGATGTTGCGGGAAAAACAGAATTATTTATAACTCCTCGGAGACGGCGCGCGATTTATTGAGCCGCGAAAACTTGATACTTGTATCACACTTGTCGGGACACAAGAAAAATTAATCCTCTTGACGCGATTTTCATTCATCGCCAGTTTCGTGACATCTCGAATTGTTTTAAAACGTTACGCACTGTTATCAGAAAAACCCAAGACAATTTTTATTCTCACCAAGATTTGGAAGATGGCAATTCGATCATCGAAAAATAATTAACGAGCCGACACGTGCGAGTTAGAGAAATCTTAGTTGAAAAAAAAGTGACGGTGAACGCCATGTTAAATTTACGAGACTCAAGCTTAATGCGAGAAATCGCAAACACCGAAAGTGTTTAACGATCCCGTGGCGATGACGACTAAGCGGTAGAGAATTTACGAGCCTTTCGTGAATTTTCTTTAAAAACGCTTGAAAGACTGGATCACGAGAGAATGAAAGAGAGAGTGTGAAAAAAGCGTAACGAAGCGATTTTCGGTCGGTGAAACAATAATTTTATGTCAATGCTCAGGAAACTTTTTCTACGAAATAATGTAAAACACGGAGCACGATTAAGATCATATAAATATTACTATTTATATATATTTCACAGTATCGTTACATTTCAATAAATATTCTTCAATGTGTATTTACAAAAGCGACATAGGTAGGCAGAATTTCATAGACAAGAATCATTAAAAAACGAAAACTTTACGTCTTTTCACTTTCTTTCTCGATTTTCTGAAATTGAGAAAGAGTAATCGATTTTTTTTTCGTTCACCATTTGGATCTTTCACTTAGAGTTCTTAGATCGACGATTAAAAGTCCTTGGATACAATTCAACAAATTTTTTAAGTCTAGGCAATCACTCTTGTTGTCGCCAAAAAGTCGACTGCTTTTTTTATGGCACTAACTCGATGATCTTCTCGAGTCTTTTTAATAACGCGATCGAAAACAGGTGCAACTGTAAAACTTGAACTTCGATGGCCACTTAATTGGCAACAAAGTTTGGAGCACTCGATTGAAGAAAGGATTTTTCGCGATTTGGACTTGAGATGGTTTTCTCAAATAATTTTTAAAAGTCACAAAATTAAATTATACACCTTGAGAGATTCTTTTTTCTGGCAAACATCAACTCAGATTCACAATTTTTCCAATGCCCGACTGTTCGTCAGCAATTCTCGTGTCAACCGCCAGACTTGCTTAGCGGCATTCTCCAATCCACTGGGCGATTTGCCCTTGAACAAGTCGAGATTCGGTAGAAAGTAGTGAGGACATCGACGACACTGAAGACTCGAGATAAGCTGAAGAAAGATGCCGTTTATTCGATCCCCCAGACACGATTCGTCCCATTCAGTTTCATGAGGATGTTTCTCGCATTCGTACAAAAGCAAAGTTTTCATGTGATAACTTGTGACCGGATTTCCGGGCAAGTCGAGATGTCGATCTCTCAAGGTCTTCAGAATACTGAGACAGCGTCGCCGGCTAGCGCCTTGGAGAAGTCGATTCTCCGCGTCAATGAAGGACAAGGCCCATGCGTCACCTTCCATTGCCGATTGTTTGCCCTGGAGGCCGATGCACTCCTTGGACAACATATCAAAGCCCTCAGCTTTGACTTCGGCCACGATGTTGGGATGTGGCCATGGTATATGCGGAATTGGCCAATGCGATGCTGATCTCGGCCAAAGTCCAGCACACTTGAATGCAGGTGTTATCTGGACAACATATCTCTCACGAATCCTCAATTTCACCTCCGTAGTGTCTGCGATCATCTTCACCGAATCCCTGTAAGCGCACTTGTCACAGGCTTGGGCAACCAATGTCTGAAATCTCGAGCGAATTTTTCTCGCGGACAGGTATCCGGACGCGGTGATGAATTCGACCCAGAGCGACATGGAACGCTTACGTCCGTCGCTAAGTTTCAGAACGGCGCATCCGGGCAACGTTCCGTCATCGACAAAGTTCAAAACACCCATCTGGTTTAAGTAGATAACGATTTCGAACTCGGTTGGTGATATAACGTCAAGACCATCGAATCTACCGTTGTAGTCCGTTAATGAAGAGATGAATCGAGGTTCTTGGACTTCGACTTCCTTCAGCACGTCCTGCACCACTCGGCAGACTTCCTGTATCGTCTTGGCTACCTGTGCTTTCCTCGTCATTACCCGCTCCCCGAAGTACTTGTTAATCTGATAAACCATCTTCGACTGGGCGGCCAACATATCCGCAGGGACCAACATCTTGAGACTCTTCAACCCTCCTTCGTGCGAGGGCTATTAGTCTCATTAACTTTTCACCCGATCACCGCATCTTTTCTATCCAAACTTCCGCCTAAAGATCACTGTTCGCTATCACAGTTCGTAGGTTTGACACAGAAGACTTTACAAAACTTCCAAGACCACCTGTCAATGGTCCACGTGGATTACGGATCAATCTTGTCCTCCAAAAAACGTTCACAGGCAAAAATCCTTAAAAATCCAAAATTTCACAAATTTCTGGTATCTCTTTATGAGTAGTTTGTACTGGAGAAGTTGAGATTACCGGAAAGCCGGCACTCGAATCTCCGCTTACTTCGGAATCTCCGTCGTAGCGTTCGGGACGAGTCGCCCGGATGATCTCGGCTCGGAAGCGGCGGATCGCAGACTGTGGCAGTCCACCTCTGGCTTCCACCCACCCTCCATCGGCGCCGGAGTTTCTCCAGGCCAGGTGAGAGGATCCGCCTCCCAAGCAAATAGGCAACGCCTTCTTGCGTGCTGGCTGTACCAATGGGGAGAGTTGCGCCAAGCTCAAAACTCCTCCCCGTGTCATTAGCCGGGCGCTCATCGATCCGGCGGAACCGCGGCAACGTGAACTCCGTTCATCCGTTATGTGGCTTCTTCCTATACATCACCCTTTTTCTCTTCCTCTCTCGGCCTCTCTATTCGTTCATAAGGATTTAGCATTAATTTCCTGCAGACCGCTTATGCATGTGTGCAGGGTATATCAGTGTTCGTTGTTGCATACAATGCCATGTGAAGTCCTCCCTGCATAAATTACGACAAGACTTTCTTCACCGAAACAAGCTTCTATCTCGAGTCGCTGTTCACAACCCTTTTTGCTTGTCATTCCTCACTCGACGATATCAAATATGGCGACTAACGGCAGGATCAAAGGCGGAGCTTGACTGGAAAAATCACATTTCCTCAAGACTTGCAACACACCGGAGAAAGGCAAAGTCATTTAACACTTTTCAATATATGGCAGGTGTAAATGGTACTTGTATAATTTTCATCAAAATTTCTGAAGTAAACTGATTTTGAATATTATACTTAAAGTTTTTATCAACAATCAATTATTGCTGATGCCATTAATAGCGAGATGTTCGAAAGCAAACAAAAAAACAGTTGATTTGCCTAACTGGTCAAGCCTTGTTACTGGGGGAATGAATATTTTTCGCATAAATTAAAATGTTATCTGGACGTAGTGATCAAGGCGATGAATGCTCATCATTCGAATTCGTTAATTAATAGCTACCGCGTAGTAAAATTACCAAAAAGATTGTTCTCTCGATAAAAATGTGTCTTCCATACTAGACAGGAAAGATTTACAACGATTGTACGGATGCTCCTTCCAGTTTTTAATTCGAAGAACTCCTTTTATTTTATTTTTCGACTATCACGAAAAAGTGACTTATGAGGTCTCTCGGGGGGCAGAATAATTTTTAGACTTCCAAATTGCGAGGCATTCTATATATTATGTACAAATTTCCATTCAGATATAAAAAATTTCTCAAATACAAAATGAACAGGTTAGTTAAATTATTTACAGAGGAGTTACTTAAGCGTACAACATTTTTATAATGGAATCATAGTAATTAAAGCATCTTTACAGTATTTTCAACAATGAAAAATTAAGAGCGATGAATCACAAGTTTTGCTTCACTCTATAATATTTATTTCAAGTCATACGAAGCTATTTTCTTGTGTCATCACACCATTTAACAGCAAAAATCAAGCACTTCGATAAGCCACGTTATATTTTAAAATGTCCATTCATTTATCTCTGTAACGAACGTCGAGAATAGAGCTCTCGAAAAATTATCGAATAAGCTTTTAGAGGTGAAACAAAATGTTCCATCAAAGATGTTGAAACTGCACCGTAGTGGTAGTTAAAGCTTTTCGAGTGCGCAGCTGTTCGTTAAAAGTTCTCGTGTTAGTCTCCAGACTTGCTTTGCGGCTGTCTCTAGGCCACTCGTCGACTTTCCCTTGAAGAGATCAAGATTCGGTAAGAAATAGTGAGGACATCTGCGACACTGCAGACAAGAGATGAGCTGAAGTAAAATCCCATTTATACGATCAGCGAGACAAGCCTCGTCCCACTCAGCTTCCGAAGGATGTTTCTCGCACTCGTACAAAACTAGAGTCTTCATGTGATAGCTGGTTACCGGATTTCCGGGTAAATCTAGATGTCGATCTCTCAGAGTTTTAAGGAGACTGAGACAACGCCTCCGGTATCCACCACGGAGCAGACGATTCTCAGCCTCGGTAAAGGACAAGACCCAAGCATCGCCTTCCATTGCCGATTGTTTGCCTTGGAGAGCAACGCTCTCCTTGGACAAGAGATCAAAGCCTTCAGTTTTGACTTCGACCACGAGGTTTGGATAAGGCCAGGGTAAATGTGGAATCGGCCAATGTGTAGCTGATCTAGGCCAAACGCCGGAACACTTGAAAGCTGGAGTTATCTGGACAACGTACCTATCTCGAATCCTCAGCTTAACCTCAGTTGTGTCGGGGACCATCTTGACGAAATCTCTGTGGGCGCACTTGTCGCAGGCTTGCGCGACCAGAGTCTGGAATCTCGAGCGAATTTTCCTTGCCGACAGGTAACCAGAGGCGGTGATGAATTCGACCCAGAGTGACATCGAACGCTTGCGTCCGTCGCTGAGCTTGAGGACAGCGCATCCGGGCAACGTTCCGTCGTCAACGAAATTGAAAACGCCCATCTGGTTCAGATAAAGTACGACCTCGAACTCACCTGGCGATATGACCTCGAGACCGTCGTATTTGCCGTTGCACTCGGTTAATGAAGATATGAATCGTGGTTCCTGAACCTCAACTTCTTTCAGGACGTCCTGAACGACCTTGCAGACTTCACGGATCGTTTTCTGCACCTGGTTCATTCGCGCCTGCACACGTTCATTGTAGTATTTGTTGATTTGATAGAGCATCTTCGTTTGAGCTGACATCGCTGATGCACAGCGAGGATGCAACATCTTGTGATAATCTCTTTCGACTTTAGTTTAATCCCGTTTATTTTACCATTTTCTTTTTGCAGGAACTTTAATAAACTTGAATTCTTCGAAATTCCAAATGAATAATAGTTCGTCCCTCATATACGTCTCGTGCGTCGAATTCTCCTCACCGAATCTGTTAATCTTCCTTGATGTTAACCGAGAGATCGAGAATTATCGAAATTCCTTTTAATCAGAAAAAACGAAATTGGCTCAAAAGTCGCACGATATTTGTTCAGCGGCGGTAGTAGCGGCAGGTGCCCAAAAGTCGCGCTGCGAGATAGCCTCAACTCTCTGTAGCCACGCACCGGCTCGTTCAACGACCGTTGCTTCAGTGCCTGCCGGGCGTCAAAGTCCCCGCCCACGTTCGTTCAAGCTAGGCTCATTTGGCGGCTGCGCGCGGCAATCGCGCCACGCCTCCGAGCCGCGAAACTCCGGACAAAGCTTCTTATCTTTTACCTTCTTTCTTCATCATTTTCCTTTTATCTTTTTCACATACCGCTGAAAAACTTCACCCAAAAGTCATAGACGCATTTATGATGTTCCTGTAGGATCTTATTCATAAATGTAGCCGTCTCTTTGCAAATATGTCACTTCATTGTAACTTACTTGTAATTTTAACTTAAATATTAACAGTATAGCAACAATTACATTAGATCTGGATTAGAATATAACAAGTACCGGTGTTTGTAATGAAAATCCTAAAATTGTTAAAGAATTAAATCTTAAGCGCTCTTTTCTTAAGAGAAAAGTTAACTCAAAAGTTTTGCCATCAATGGAACATTCTCTCATTCACGGATAATTGAATAAAGTCAGAAAATCCAATCTACTAGAAGTCGAAGTGGTAGATTGGTATAAGAGTGAGAGCAACATATCCACCCTCTTGGATACTTGTCACTAATGCGACTTGATTCATGAGTGAGCCACGCGTTGGGGCATCCCCAAAGCTATTACCCCCTCTGGATCTCTGTCTGGGTCTCTGGTCTATCCATGCTCTCGATACAAGAGAAAGAACACTCCGACTCTGATGACTCCAGAGGGTCAAACGCTCCGCTACGTCGAAGACAACTCTCATTCTTCCTCGTGGTGTTGCTCGGAGCAGAGAGTTCGACGCATCCCCCCCGTGAGCGGCCAAATGTGTCTTTCATCATCCGATTTCGACTTAATTCGTTTTTCCGTCACTGAATTATTCCTGCACTCGTGGGTAACATTTTCTTCAACAATCAATAAGGGTCTTTTTTTGTCATGTTCTTTTGTTTTTTTGTGCGCCTTTTTGATAATTGGATAAGACCATGTGATTAAATGTCTAAATGAAAAAACATTTTATTTATTGTTCAACCTATTGAAAATTCTGGGACTTTGTTATCATCCAAAGTTTTTTCTACATATTCATTCGAATAAAAGTAGAGAGAGTTTCTTTTTAACAATTGGAAGTAATACGTTAAAAAACAATTTTTTTTTGTAAATTGAATCAATTGCTCTCGATATTGATTCATGTGATCCAAATCTTTTCCGAACATGCGATATTAGAAATTTGATCAGTTGAAAATCCCGATTCACATAATTTCAAGAAATTCAATACTGGGCGGATTACATATTGTATATCAAGAATCGGGATCGTTTCTTCAATATCTCAGATCAGGAAAGCTGTTGGTTCGTTTTACCTGAACGAATTCCTGGTTCTGAATGAAAAGACTTGCAAAGAGCAGTTTGGGAAATGATTTTACGTCAAGAGTGGGATTTTTCGAAAAACTTCGTTCAATACTGCGAGTTATGTCTTTATTGTGCAATTCGACGCAACATTTTGCGCCCCGTCTAAATAGAAAAATTGCTCGAGTGTCTGTAAACACGTATTTTATAGGAAAAAATACAAAACAGCATCAGAGCGGTCACTTTGAAAGCGGAACTTTTAGCTGGTTGTCAGTCTATGCGCAACGCCGAAGTCGCCCGTGTAAATCAGCTTGAATGAGCATCCTCGAGTATAATCCTCGGATAATCCCAGACTGAGAAGGTTGAGCTACGACAGCCGGCAGACCCGGCGGCCTGTAACGTTTAAGAGCTAGCTCTGTTTCTTTCTTTCATTCTACTTCACATTTAAAAATGTTTTCGGTCTCGTTGTTCGAAACCTTTTTTTATCTATCATTCAACCAGGGATGAATATCCGTCGTCAAAATCGCTTCTTGAGTTTTCTCTTCTTCAAAGTATTAAAAAAATATTCGATCGTGAACTTCGATAGATGATAATGAGGTCCCTCGTGACGTAACGAAGAGGCGCTCGATGAATTTTCAAATACGTGCATCTGTTTCCGGAATAGGTTCCGGCAAATATTCAAACGTTTTTATGCTTTCGTTACATCGAGAGGGAAATGTTGAAATACATTGGGGAATAACCATCAGTTAATTAGATGGAAGGGAACGTCCTCTAGTTTTACGAGCTACGCTTTCAGCTCAATCGTGTGGGGACTTTTTTAGGTAGTGGGTACTTCAAGGTTTTTTCACATTTAAAATCACTTTGCGTACTGTAAATATCTTTAATGCCAAATAAAATATCAATATCTTCATTTCAATAAAACTGTTATTAATAATGCAAATATTTATATCTTCAAATATAAAATATCTTAAAAAATTATCATTTTATTAATGTCTTATTAATTGCAACAAAACTAAAATTGTTCCATAATAATGGATACAATTCGCAAAAACCTGGAATTACATTAATGTTTGCACTTGAAATTTGAACAAAGAAACCGGAAAACACAAAATCAACGCATGTGATGAGACATCGAAGAGGCCTGAGAGTTCGTTCATTCATTTTAATGATCGTTTTTTCTATCCTTTTTTCGTCTCGCATATGAGACGATTCGAAACTCTTCAGAGATCGTTGGCGTCGGAGTGTCTGGTCCCTCGAACCATCCGAATCTTATCTCTCTTTCTCTTCTTTTTTTCGTATGCGAGAGACCAAGGTACGTGAACCCTTGTATACGATTTCATGAGAATCCAGCACGTGGCTCGCATATTTCACGGTGGCCGAGAAAAGTGAGTGCCAGCGGGCTAGAGAATGTTTTTCAACATCCCAGACTGTCCCGAGTATGAGGAACGTTGCACACGTTTCCAGAACGTTATGTATCCTCTAGGCACGAAGTGCTTCATTCGATCATCGATAATAGTGCTCTTTCTTCTCTCATTCTCCTCTGAAATGAGCAATGGATCGCTAATGACGAAACACACGAACACTCCGATTCACTTCGGTTTCTATATACCTGATCGAAAATTTTCTCAAAGCAGGGAAAATGATTAATTGACGATGAGATGGGAATATATGTAGTTCCTCAATATTTTCTTTTTTGTACACAATTGTTTATACACGAGCATCCTACTCTGTCTAATCGTCTGACAATATACCGTTGCAGAGTTTTTCCAATCAGATTAATTATATCATAATACATTTTTTAAGTTTGTTGCATAAGAATTTATTAATGATAGTTTTTTGCTTTAATAAATGCGTGATGTTTTTCCTCGAGTATTTTCAATACTCTACAAGGACTCTTCATTCCACCTTTATGTATTTCGAGTGTCATTGCCAGAAAGGTCGAGTATACCTCTCTTGAATTCACGCGAGTCGAAAAAGAGAATCTCGCATCGCGCTTACAGGACGATGGCTGCAAATGGAGGTTGGGGTCCAGGATTATTGTCCTGTGGCATAATCTGTTTGTTGTATACTGGTGGGCTGCTAAGTGGTTTCTCATTCTCCCGGGGATCGAGGACTGGGAAAATAAAAAGGAGTGGAAGGGAGACTTCATGCGAACAGGACACATGTTGTTACAACGTGTCCCCTATTGTTGAGCAAGCCTCCCCCAGCGACCACGAGGGGTTCCGCTTTTATCCGAAGCATCCAACGATATCTCACTTTTTCTCGCCCAGAATCTCGACCCTAGGTGCACGAACCATCCGAATCGTGTGCCGGATCGTTCGAAACGCGAACGACCCACCGATCGTCACTTGACACTCGACGATGAGCGGATCCGACTCGCCGCGTGTGGTCCGTCGAGACGACAGACACCGCGAGCGAACGATAAATTAATCCGTGCGCGTTGAAGAATTACCGACATTCTCGAGTGCCAGAAATCGCTCTTCGTCGTTAATATTTCGGACGTTACTCTCATTTCCTCTCCACATTTTCGGCGAGTCTAATAAAGATCAAAGTTCTGTTTTTTAGCTAACGGTACTCTGAAGCTTACTTTACATTCATGGATTTTTTAAATTATTATCGATATGAAATTCGAAATGTACAGTTTGACTTCCGCTATTTTCCAAACGCGATAAACATCAAAATAGTTTTTTAACCAAGAATATTTTTTGTAATTCTCTGCGATACTTTGGATAATCCGAAAAATTAAGGGTATCGCGTTCGTAAGATGTTGGATAAGGTTGGGCAATCCTTCTCATTTTTATATCTCAAAATGCAAGATCATATAAAACGTGACGTATTTTCAGACGATATATATACGAGTAATGAATTCTGAAGCACGTTTTATCCCCCCTTATCGGACAAGCGCAGTATTTGCTTTCGGAGGGACACGGAGGAAACTCTGGTGACATGCGCAATCGAATCCTACAAGGGGTTGGCTCATCGACAAACAAACCCTCTACGACGGAGAGAGTAAAATATAGGATACACAATACGTATACTGTATATTTTGTATCTTTTCGATATCAAAATGACTTAAATTGAGCATCCAAATCGTGATTAATATAACATTGTATATTTTTTATTTCGTTGGCCTTTATTCATAATGTCGAAAAGCTTTTCTTGTCCAGTGTACTTTCTTAATACTAATAGTATCTTTAAATATTTTCTGTCTCCTTGATAATAATTTTTTTTGAGGGATGAAGCTCCTGTTTTTTTTTCAATTAAAAAAAAACGTTTTGTACAGTTTTGTTTGGGTAATTTTTCAAGTTTGCTTATGTTGCCATGAAAATAAAATTCCTGTTTACAAAATCATGAAAATATTCAATAAACTGATGAGATATCATCCTTTGGATGATTAAATGATTCGTATATTGGGTTCATCAAAAATTTATTATTGAAATAATGATTTCGTTTTTTATATAAAATTACATCTCCACATATTAAATTTTTCACTGATTTTTTTAAATAGCCATGAGACCTTTATAACTAAAACCAAGATCTTTCCTCGCGGACTCTCCTTTGAAAATGAAGACAAGAAATATTTCTCAAAACATTGAAACAGGCGTTCCTCGTGGATGCGGAGACAAAAAAATCAAAAATAGAAATATCGAGAAAGAAACTTTTTTATTTCCTCATTTTTTGCTCCCAAGAGAGCAGTAACGTCCGCCGGATAATTGGGTTTTGACAATTCCCAGTTCATGCTACGACGTTTAGGCTCTTCGAGTAAATACGACAGGCGTGTGCTCGTTTCGATGAAGGGATCGGAGAGCCCCAACTCGCAGACGTCGTCGCTCGTGTTCGGCTCGTTTTCAACGAATGACATGGTGACGAAAGAATTTGTTTGTACTCGTGGCTCTGCCGGATCGACAAAAAAAACATAATTGCTCTCTCATCATGCTGTTCAGAAATTTTTTGCTAATTTTCTTTTTTTTATGCGCTATATTAACATTTTTCTTGATTCATTCAATTCACTTTTCTTTTTGTGATGATACAAAAATATTTTAATGCGCAATTAAATAATTAGTGAATGAATATAACCGTGAAATCGTGCACAGAAAAAAAAATTGTATATGCATATCATGAAATCATAAGAAAAATATTTAATCATCACTGATAAGTCTTGAATAAAAAGAACTTTTGGTATTATTGCCGAAAAGAGATAATTCTGTGGATAATTAAATTTACTTTTTCATTTTATAGCATTTCTCTTCACAATCACACAGAACCTATGTAGTAACGCGGAGTCTCGGACGCATAGAAAGGATTATCATACCTTCTTTATTTTATTTTCGCCTTCCTCGGTGAAGGGAAAACCCGGCGAAAAAGG